>RJWH01004453.1:0-97008 GCA_004363575.1 Solenodon paradoxus | reverse complement strand
AGAGACGTGTCCCTATTTCAGTGTTTGACATACGGGAAAGGACTCCAATGGGCAGCTGAGATGGCTGGACCGACGCCCGAGGCCAGGGGCCTGTTTGCTCTCCTGGCAGCGTTGCCGGGACCACAGGACTGAGTGGGAGGAAGAGCGACCTCTAAATGAGGGGGTGGGCTGGTGCTTTTCTGAGGAGAAGCATGACTACAGTGTGCTGACAAAATTCCTCTACACCCGTCTTCTGGGAGCACGACACAAAGGTCAAGAGATGAGAGCGAGCTCACCTCACTCACCGCGTTGGCTGCCGGCCCTGAAACGTGCGTGAGATGTACTGAGAACGTCAGGTGGACACCGGTTCTGAAGACAGTAGAAAACAAACGTGAGCGAGCTCGTTGATGATGTTTTACTCATCACACACGGGAAGCATCATGTTTTGGAGAGGTCACACTAACTGAACGTAACGTGGAGGTTAATTCACCCGTTTCCATTTCCTTTCGTAATGTGCCCATTAGAAAATGTACGCTTACGCTTGTGTCTCGTATTCTCACTCAACTGGGGATGGTACCTCTGAGAGTGAGGGCTGCAAAGGCCTTTGGACCTTGGCCTGGGCAGGGTCTGCGGCGAATGCTGCAGGCCCAGGGAGGTGGGGTGAATGGAACCGACTCTCCTTCTTGCAGAAGTGTACCTACCGCTCAGGTCCGTGTGAGCATGTAGTGAAACGAATGCTCTCTGCACACTGGCCAGAGTCCCAGCTCCGGCACCTGCAAGCCATGTCCTTCATAGGATTAGATCAAAGATGAGTGTCTGTTTCTTTAGGGTGTCCAGAGACACGAGAAGCCACGCTGTTAGGAGCCTTTGGTTCCGAAGCCACATATAAATCCACCTGATGGAAAATCTCCACATCACCCTGTGATGCAGGGTGAGTGGGCTGATTAATTGGATCAGCCTTTCTCTTTGAGACCAGCCCGTTTTCTAAAGGTGACCCCTTTTTCTGCGGGAAGCCAACTTAGGGTGGTGAAGGGGATGAAATTCTGGGTTGGAAAATTCATTGCCTTCCACTCAGAAATGCTGAGACGGGAAACAAATTGAGATAACACCAGCTTGCCTCCCTGCACCCTGACTTCCTGGGTCCTGGCAGAGGAGGAGGGCAGGTCTCTGCCTGATGGGTGGCAGGAGGACAGAGGTGTCTATTTTAGTCACACCCCTGGCCCTAAAAGCTTGCAACCTCAAAGAAGTCCTCCACCCTTCCTGCCTCCTGGCTGCTGTCTCAGTTGTGTAATAAGGCATTCAAGGACACATCAGAAAATATTCCCAGTGCCAACGACAGCATGCCCTGCTTCAATCCCTGTGAAGAGTGCCTTCCGGTGAAAATAAGATGCAGAGTTTGTCTGCTCCCAGATCACCTGCTGCGTTCTTCACCCTTCCCTCCTCCGCCGTGCACGCCCTGCTGTCCTTGCAGAAATGGAGCTGCCCCAGGGCCTTTGCACGGCAGTGCCTGCTGCTGGAGCCTCTTCCTTCTGAGCCTCGCCTCCTCAGAGGAGCTGTCCGTGAACTCCTCTAGACTGGCCCAGCATGGCCCACTAGCAGCCAGACTCTAACCATTAGCTTATCCAATTTTCCTTAAGACACAGATTTCATAAATTTCTCTTTTTGTATAATAATTGCATTATTATTTTGCTTCCAAAGCTTTATTCATTTTAAGATCTTGAAGCTGCTTCTCATTCTACAGATGTTACACCACACCCTCCAGCAGAGTCCTTCACCACCCTCTTGTCCCCTCTGTCCACGCCCCGTAGTCACTGTCCTGTGTCCTGTAGGTTTTGTTGGGGTTGGTCTGGTTGTGTTGATTTTTTTTCATTTCATTTTATTCCACATATGAGTGAAACCATCCTGAATTTCTCTTTTACTTTCTGACTTATTTTACTTAACATGACCTCCTCCAGTTCCATCCAGATTGTTGCAAAGGGCACAATTTTGCGTTTTTGTTTTGTTTTGTTTTTATTGTTTCTGGATTTTTTTTTTCAGTAGATGCATAGAATCCCACCGAGTCTCTAGACCCCAGCGTCTCTCTCCACCTCAGCGGACGGGCATGTAGTTTGTTCCGTGTCTTGGCCATTGTGAGCGGTGCTGCTGGGAACGCAGGGGGCAGGTGTTTTTCCTGATAGAGGTTTTGTGTCCTCTGGGTCTCTGTCTAGCAGTGAGATTGCTGGATGAAATGGTAGCTCCATCTTTATTTGTTTGAAGAGTCTCTACACTGTTCTCCAGAAAGGCTGCACTATTTAGATCCCACCCACAGGGAAGAGGGGTCTTTCTCCCGCTCTCTGCAACATCGTTATGTCTAGAATTTTGTATTAGGCCTGACTCACTGGTGTATCTCATTGTGGTTTTACAATGATGTGATGGAGAGATTTTCATGTGTCTGTAGGCATCTGAGGACACGAATGTCTTCATGAAATCATCTTTCGCCTGCTTCACAGGGCGTCGTCCACCTTCTCCCGATCACACAGAAGCTCTTCAAGGGTGGAGATGGTCGGAGATTGTCCCTCCTAAATGCTCGGTGTCTCCAAATGTGTGTCACACACACACACACGGAGACAAATCTTTAGCACCTAAAGGAATGCTAGTAGGTGTCAGGGGTTGTATGTGGCCCCCACTCACCAAATGCACCTGTTGAAGTCCTAACCCTCAGCACCTCAGAGTGGGGTCTTCTCTGGAGAGCTTTGCAGAGGTAATTAGGCCAGAGGAGGTCATACTGGAGTCAGGTGGGCCCCTACTCCCTGGGACTGGAGTCCTCACCAGAGGGGAACTGTAGAGACAGACAAGCATGCGGAGGGATGCAGAAGTCTGGGGGTATCTCTACATCCAAGGATGTAGAGTTTCCAGCAAAACAAGAAGTCAGGCCAGGGGAACAGACTCTCCCTTAGAGTGTCAGAAGGAACCAAACTTGCTGACCTTGGACTTGTGACTCCAGACTGTGAAGCAGCAAATTAGTTGTCTGCACTAGCTCATTTGAGAGCCTTTGTTAGGCTACCCTAGAAGCAAATGCAGAATTTCTGGTGCATTCTTGTAACAGGTCTAAATGTGGGACTATGGCAGGTAGACATATGTCCGACCTTGATTTCTCACCACGTGTCTACAGTTTGCTTGTCCTAAGGAACAGACAGGGAGTCAGTCAAAACTGTGATCAGACTGTACTGCTGAGAGTTTTAGCCAATGATGTTCTATCATAAGACATCCAGGGCATCTTCTCCTGCCCGAGATGGCCTCCAGGCTCTCAGTTTATCGGATGAAATCCCAGCTCAGTTCATGAGGGCCTTGAAGATATCCTGGCACATAGTATGTGCTCAATAATCCCAAACTCACTTCCTTCCTCTTCCCCTGCAAAGCAAACCCATTCTCAAGCAGGTCTTCCCTGGGCAATTACTATGAGCAACTCTGTTCATTCATTCGACTCTCCACTCATTTCCGGAACAGACATTGCAGGTTTCCATGAACCAAATTCTGCACAGGGTCATACGAGTATCAAGCACGCAGTGCTCTCTCCTTACCTGGAGGCTCTTATCGCTTCCACACGTCAGCAGAGCAGGTATGTACTTGACAAGACATGCGAGGAGTGTCAAGACAAATGTATCAGGGAAGGGTGATCAGAAACAAAAAGGAGTGGCTTCCAGCCTGGAAGCAGTGACTTGCAATACTCCGGTCCACCTCCTGAGAAGTAAAACAGAAATGAAAAGAATATCTGCTTAGAGGCTTGAAGGCCTACCTGGCTAGTCAGGACTTGAAGAGACGAGATTGCATGAAGAAGAGAAATTCGTTGAGGGGAGCCTGGCATTGGATTCTACTCTCCTTCAAGGCAGTCACTGGTTCTTAAGTAGAAGGACAGAAAGGCTGAGCTGAAAGTAGCAGCAGAGGGAAAGGGATGGAGAGGAGAGGGGAAGGGTGGGGAGGGCAGGGCAGGCCAGGGTAGCTGAGCAGACTTTCCTGTAGTTTCATGATTTCTAAAAAAACAAAAGTTAGAGATCAGGGGCCACCCACACCGCCAAGACTGAAGAGGTGAAGGCCCCAGAGACAAGAGACGTCAAAAGGCTGGAGCTCAACAGTCTCCATCACTTTTCGTGCAGCTATGTTCACCTCTGCACAGAAGGCGTGGACCAGGAGACTGGAGAGGAACATAAAAAAGGCCGAGGAGCCACACACAATTGTGGACACTCTCACAGTCCTGGAGAGATTTGAAAATGGAAATTAGGCCTGATAAGAGCTGCTCTGATGAAGACACCAGCATTCAGTGGAGGCCTGGAGAAACTCAACCTAGACCAGGCTTCTCAGTGTGCTCCTCAGATCCTGGGGTTCCAGAACCTTCTCGGTGGGCCTCGCGGGTCCTGGGGCTCCACAACCCTCTCTATGTGCCCCACGGGTCCTGGGGTCCCAGAACCTTGCAGGAGGTTCAAGAGGTCAGAACTATTTTCGAATAAGGTTAGGATGTCGTTGGTCTTTGTCACTGTGTTGACATTTGTCTTGATAATACAAAAGTGATGCTGGGTATCTGACACGATATTCGGATACCTACAGAAAAAGGAAAACGAGTTACTGTCACCTAAGAATGCCCTTGAGTATGCTGTGACTCTTGATTACACATTAATATTCTGTATGAAGAAAGGGAAAGTTGCATAAATCACATCTGTAGACTGAAACACTATGGTTTTCTCAAGAGAAAGTAACTGTGATTGCTGAGTTCACATGAACCAGCCTTTCTTCACGAAACAGCAAACTGCTATTTGCAAGAACAACTGAAGACACTGGATGAGTCTTCAGAATTGAGCTGGCAGATATTTTCTTAAAACTAGACCAAGGAGCCTGTGATTTTAAGGAAAAAGTACTCTTTGTCAATGATAAATATATATTGTCAATAACAAAATTTGAGCTCAAGTGAAAATTCTGCCAGATGAGCTTGATAGCGACCCTTCACTTAAAGACATTTCTGAAAAGATTGGCGAATATAATGCTTTGATGTTGTGTAACAGAACGTGTCCACATCTGGGGGATTTACATCCATGACTGATATTTTTCAAATGATTGGTGCAGGGCGTTACACATCCACACCTGGATAAGCGATGCATTCGGTGTGCAAGACAGAAGGTTGAATTCTAATGGCACCAAATACAAAAACTTCATTGAGATGCTTTCAGCTTCCACGCTGCAATTCGTCTTTAGGAGAGTTCCCTGGCTGAGTCTCGGTGCAGCAATGATGACAATGACCTGAAAGGGACGTTAAAATCTTCCTCTCTCTTCTGACTGCATGTCTGTGTGAAGCTGGATTTTCTTCACAGTCTTTGATTGGAACAAGGGTGAAGCAGCCTGAAGGCAGAAGCAGCTGTAAGAACACAGCTTTCTGTCATTAAGACGGGCAGCCAAGCACTTTCAACAACTGCAAGAAATGTCACTCTTGCCAGTCAACATTTTTATTTTTGAAGACAGAAAGACTTTTCATAAAATATGCTATTTAGGCTGACATGGATCAGTGTCACGATTATTGTTCTAAATAAAATAACAAATGGAGAAAAAAGTTTCTCAGTTATTAATAAGGTGAATATATACAATCCTCATTAACAAAAACTCTTTTGGAAACTCAATAATTTTTAAAAGTGTAAAAGGATCTTGAGGCTAAATATTATGAGAAACATTCATTTAAAACATTTACCAAAATTGACCCTATGTGAGGTTGGAGGCAAGTCTTGACAAATTGAAAGTATTCAGAGCGTGATCTCCGACCATAGTACAATTAATTTATAAGTTAAACGAATAAGGGACAGCTAGGAATTCCCCCATATGTGGAACTTATTCCACTTATTTCTAAATATCTCGTGTATCAAAAAGATGCATGTATCAAGGGAATTTAGAAAATATTTTTAAGTAAATAGTAATACAAATATACCAGAATTCACGGCATCTAACTGATAGTGTATTTGCAGGGGAATTTATGACACTAAGTGTGTATGTTAGAAAAAAAATGCTGAGAAGTAAATAAAAACAAAATATCTGTTTCAAAAAGGAACAATAAAAGCAAATCACTCCCCCAAAAGTAGAAGAAGGGATGATAAAATCAGAAATAGTATTTAAAACACAAATATTCAATGGAGATGATGTCAATAAAAAGTTATTCTTTGAAAAAGCAATAAAGTTTATAAATCCTTAAAATGCTCATCAAGAGAAGAAGAGAGAGCACAAGTGAGTAATATCAAGAATAAAAAGCATCATTAAATAAATTATGATGCTATGAAACTAATGCATAAGTATTAGAAAAGGCAAAATGCACCAAAACTGATTGAAAGAAATAGAAAAAAAATATAAACAGTCCTGTATGTATTAAGGAATTGAATCTCTAAGTCAAACATTCTTATAAGAGAAACTCCAAGACCAAGGTCACTCGCATATTTGAAAGGAAAGTGATCGTAATATTTAATATTTTTGCCATAGAATATGAAGTGTTCTGATTCATTTGATGAAATAATATTATTTTGATATGGAAACCTGAAACAAGAAAGGAAAATTATCAGTTGTTTTTTCTGTAAATATAGAGGAATATACGAATAGAAACAAAAAAATAAATCCCAAACAGAATCTTAGCAGTTGATTCCACCACACGAATAGGATAATGCAGCAGAGCAAAATCAACTTTATTTTGGCAATGCAAGACTGCTTGGCCATCCAAATATCAAAGCCGTGTGTGCACCGCACACAGAGACTATTAGAGAGACTTCAGTGTTTGGTCTGACACAGAATGAGCTGGGCAGTCTTCACTCCCCTCCTCCCAATAAGAACAAAGCTGAAGGAACTGAAAAATCAGCAGGTCTCACCTCCATGCAAGAATTGAGGTCACAAGGAAAATGTTGCCCTGAAAACCGGAGAGAAACCGCAGAGAAAATCCACAGCCCAAGAGGAGCGAAGCCCAGCTGGAGGCGGCAGGGACGGACAGACGGAACACTCGCTTCGCCGCAGCGTGTGGATGGCTGGAGTGCTGGTGTGGACCGCGTGAGAGCGAAAGCTCGGGTTGGGGGCAGTTTTAGAGGGGCTTCCACCAGCCTAGAGTTTTGCCTGCAGAAGCCCTAACAGGTTCCTTTTTTCTTTTAAAATTAATTTTATTAAAGGAATATGGCATCATAATATTATGTACGTTCAAATTATGCATCATTATAGATCAACGTCTGTACTGAATACCAGTGGCCTCCTGCTCTCAGCAGGGAGAGGCACAAAACCACCATTGTGAAAAAGGCCTGGAGCATTCTATTCTTTGAACAAAGGCTGGCTGCCCTCAAGGGAAATTATTTTGCCAGAACCTAACTTGACAGGACCTAACTAGCCCTGGGAAGGAAAACACCCAATTCAGGCTCTGCAAGACAGGAGTCCTAATCAGAAGTCTACCAAAGACACCTTCCACCACATCACACATCAACAGACTCCTAAAAGATGGGGGATTAAACCCAAAGGAAATGCAAGCCTTTGATGCTAAGTGAGAGTCTCTGAGAAAACCCACAGACAACAAAGGAGGCACACGAGGACCTTAGGGGAAATGTGCCCCTTCAACATCACAGTCACAGGAAGCAGCAAACGTGGCCAGAAAAGCATAAACCTCACACAAAGGGCCTACCTACCTCGATTCCTTGAACACAAGCACATCACGTTGGGTTTTCAACAAAAAATGGCAAGGTGCATTAAAAGGCAAAATCACAAACTGAAGAGAAAAAGTAAGCATTGGGACCAAGGCCAGATATGGCAGAGATGTGGGATTATCAGGTCAGGAATTTAAGACAGCTATGGTCCGTCTGCGAAGAGCTTGAGTGGAAAAGTGACAACACGCAAGAGACGGCAGGTCACCTAAGCGGGGAGCCAGAAACGGGGCAGCAGGCTTGATGGGCACCCCTTTCCTCTGACCACAGATAGCGCTCCCTTCTCTGTCGGCCCACGGCTCAAGGGAGAAATCTGCAGTCTCATTTCATTTCTGTAAATAACAGTTCTTTCCCTCTGGAAGCTTCTAAGATTTTCTGCTGACCCTCGATAGTTTTGTCAGTTTGTCTACAGGCATCTCTTTCATGAGGCTTCACTGGAACTCAGTGAATGTCCTCGCCTGCGGTCTCGGGGCGTCTTTCTAGCCTCTGCACTCGGTGTCCCGCACGCTTTTACTCCAGCATCTGTATGTTAGCTCTCATGGTTCTAGCTTCCAAGTTTCTTGCTTTGTTTCCCCTTAGGATGTTTATGTCTCAATTTTTGAAATGGAGTTTCCAGACCATTCATTTGTGTCTAAATAGAGGATGTCATCTCTTTAATGATATGCACATTTTTTAATTCAAAAGAATTCTTCAATTCCAATCCAGGCTATAAGTGAGTCTCTTAGCTGATGGAGTTCTGGTCCAGCTCCCAGCTGCCCTCCCCAGCAGGATTGTTTCTGAGCAAGTTGACAGCCCTCTCTCCCTGCCTCATTTCTCCCCGTTGCCTGCTGGCAGCTCTTCATCTGCAGAGCCACGTCTAGCTGCCAGGTGCCTCTGTGGCAGCCCCGGGGTGGCCAGGCACAGCAGTCTGCTCTCGTGGGCCGTGGCGTGCCAGAGGTGCCAGTGTGGGCCCCGCTGCGTGGGGGCCGCCCCGGCTCCTGACTCATCCACACGCCAGGCTGTTCTCTCAGCCTCAGAGGTGGACCGTTGGGCTCCTGATCAACTCCTCTGGGGCTCCTGGGGGTTGGGAACCCTTCGGATCTTCCAGGCTGGGGCACACAGCTGGCTCTACCCTTCCTGATGGGCCTATGAGTCTCCCGAGCTCGGCACCCAGGCTCTCCCTGGCCCAGGGTGGACTCGACTCCAGCCCCTCACAGGATAAGCCTCACAGACACCTTGAGGCTGTTAGTCTGGCATCTGCTGGACTTAGGAAACATTTAATTGAGAGGCCGTGAGCGAAACCTATGAGGTTAAGTTTCCACCACTGTCTTCCCCAAATGACCCTCCTTTCTACGCTAAAGTTTTAGACTTTGTATATTTCGTAGTGCATTTTTCACCAGAATGAAAGAACTATTTTGAAACCAAAAGACCTTTACTTAAAGCCTAATAAAAAGAAAGAGATGTATTTGACTTTGCTAAATCAGAATTTTAAAATTCCAAGGTCATGTCTAGCAAGAGGGTGGAAACATCTGGAAGCCTGTGACCACAACACTGGGAGAAAGGACGGATCTGCGTGCATGGACACAGGTCACGGTACGGAAAATGCATGGTGCAGAGGGACTGCTGTTCTTCCAAGGCCAGATAATCTGTAACTTAGGCCGACATCTCTCAGTTCTCTCATAAGCCCAAGAAAGCATGGCAGTGTGTAAGCTAATGGGTCTGGCTGTGTTTTAATAAAACTTTGCCTACAAAACCAGGCACCCGATGGCCCATGAGCCAAAACTCCTGGTGCAGCAGATACGTCCTAAAGGTGACCCCTCAGGAAGCCACATCCTTGTAGAACCTACTCCCTTTGAGTGCAGAGTCTGACTTGCTTCTTAGTTAACAGAATACGGTGAAGGGGAATTTTGCAAATATAATTAAGATGCCATACCAGTCTGTTCTGAAGTAACCAAAGGCAAGTTTACCTGCCTGGGCGTTCCCAGCCTAGTCAAGTGAAATCCATTCAGAGGCCCTTCTTTAGGTCAGAGAGTTTCTCTTCCCTGAAGTCCACGGGGCCTTCAGCTGCACAGCTGCTGGAGGTGGCCAGCGGCTCTAGGGAGCTTCGGAGTGGATCTCCCCCAGTCGAGCCTCTGCTGGGAATGCAGCCGGCCAGCAGGCAGAGTGCCCTGTGTGGGGTCCGCCCAGAGAACCCACTGATGCACACACAGGCGCCGGGTTCCCAGACGCAGAGATAACAAGCGCTCGTTCGTCGAAGTCAGCAAATTCACGCTCGTTTGTTGTATGGCCTAGAGAGCTAACATACCTGCTGCCTAAGAGCTGCTGTCTCTTATGCGTGGAAGAAAGCAATAATATGCATCAATGCATGTTTAGATTTTCATAAACACTGAAGGATAAACAGGAAATTAATGAAATTATTATGCACAAAGTGAGGGAGACTGAGCGTGGATGGAGACGAGAGAAGACTTTTTAGTTGTCACACTTTATCTTGCTTGGACCCTCAAGCCACCTAAACATACTGTCTTTCCAAAAGTTGAATTTAATGTTTAAAAATCTCCTGTTTTCTCATTTTGTAACAAAAGACTCCTTTTCAGATTAATATCTTTCCTTTTTCACAGTTTCTTTGCATGCTCCCAGTGCCATTTGCCTTGGTTCTTTTCTGATCAAAATTACTAGCATAGCCTGTTTCTCTTCCTTCCAAGTGTTTTCTTTTCACCTCAAGTGCATCTTCACAAGAACACCCGCCCTTCCGCGGGTTCCCCAAGCACCCCACATGGGGATGTCATTGGGATCCCCCAGGGAGTGTGTGAGGAGTCAAGGAACAGTCGGGGGACCCACACTCGGGGGTTTCTGTCCCTGCCACGCCGCTGGGCCACCTGGTCAGGAGCCCGCCCCGTGCTGTCCAGGCTTCACTCTCCACTGGAGAAACAGCGACCCCACAACAAACTGTACAGCCGCCTCCTTATCGCCCACCCACCGTCAAGAGATGTTGAGGAAACATTATTCCTAAAGCGTTCCAAGCATCTGGGGAATGTGCTATGCAGAGAAGACACAGTGACGTCAAAAACAAAACACGACATCTGTTCTTCTCTGGCTCATCTTCCAGAAATGACCCATCTCTCCAGCGTGCTCGCTCCCAGGCACGGGGATGGAGGCAGAAGGCTGTGTCTAGCACCCCGCCCCATCCTGGTCCCCTGTTGGGGCCACGCTTCTCCAGGAGGGCAGATACCTGCTCTCCAGTCTCTGAGGCGCATCATGTGCTGGGGTGGACGTGCAGGCAGGTGGGCCTCCACCTCCTTCTGCGTCGGAGACCGCAGTGCACACGTGTCCCCCCACAGCCAGAATCCACATGCTTTCCTTTTCTCTCTTCCATGGATGAGCGCCCAGCCTCCCTCCTTCACCCCTGTGGCTCCCGGGAGCCAAAGTAGGGTAGCGGGGATGGAAGGGAGAGAGGAAGAAGGACAAAGGGTGAGAGTCGAGCCCAAGCAGGAAGCCAGCAGCGCACACGGGAGCATAGCTGAGGGGTGAGGGTCAGGCTGCCCTCGGGGTTTCAGCAAGGAGCTCCTGGCCAGAAGGAAAAGTGACACACTCTCAGATAAAGGGGAGGAAGGAGGGAGGACATGGGAACGCAGACACCTGCAGCCAGGCGCCTAACATGCCACCAGGAGAGCTAGCCCACCTGTCCTCTCCAGACCAGGAGCATCGGAGACGCCATGGGCACCCCGGGGCCCCCGCCACACGATGGGACATCTTTAAGAGCATTCCCCAAACTCTTGCCCTGCCCTCTTTGACTGGGCGATGCTCACCGGGCGGTGCCCTGAACTCTTTCTGGGTCTCTGCAAGCATCACCGGACTCCCGAGCCGCTGAACAGCGCCTGGTTAGATGTGGGGAGAGGGGCCAGCATCAGTCTCACAAATGCACACGGCTTCCCCAAGTGGCTAGAAAAATGCCCGACTGGATCTGAAGCACCAACAATGAGGAGAAAATGCTCCCAGTATCTTGTAAAGTTTTTTAAAAGCCGGTTGTAACAGCAAGTGCGATGTCTCCTGGATGTCTCCGCGCTCACAGCTCCTGGAACCGCACTCACCGCGCGCCCTCCCTGCAGCTCCTTCCATGTGTGTGGCCGCCAGCATCCCAAACACGGGTCCTAAAGGAGATGGGACATACTCCTCCCGCTCCTCCCACCTGCCATGTCAGAAAACGGTGGTCCCTTCCTCCTTTCTCACCAGATGCCCATGTCATCAGTTAAAACCATGTTGGAAGAGTCTCCTGAAAAGGTGACAGTGACAAAGGAAAGAAACACAGGAGACAGTAGTGGGAAAAGGAGATTCCATCCACCAGGCCCAACAGCCAAAGGGGCCCCTGGGGGCAGGGGAGAGAAAATGGAAGAGAGAAAAGTACTCTTTTAGAAAAACTGATATAAAAGTTTTCCTTGGAGGCACAGATCTGACCTTTCAGAATGCATGGTTTTTCTTAGTGCTCAGCACAGACGAATCAAAATCAATCCACACCACATCCCTCTGCTGGGAAATGCAGACTCCGGGAAGGAAGAGAAGACCCTGAAACCTGGCAGAGAGAAAATGCAAGCCATGAGCAGGCAGCCAGGGGCTGGAAGAGAATTCCATTTCAAAAGAGCAGCTCTAGAACTGAAAAATAAAGTGGACTTCAACTCTCAAAGGGAAACTATTTATTGAGAGAACTATTCACAACCTAGAATTCTATACCAAGTCAACCAGAGTGAACAGACATTTCCAGGCATGTGCGTTTCTCAGACATTTTCACTTCCCAGGGCTCTTTTTAGGAAGTGACTTCAGGATGTGTTCCACCAAAACAAAGTCATCAGCCACAGAAGAGAAGGTCTCTCCAGCTGGGTCCAGCACAGGAGGGGAGAGAAAGTCATCTGGATGCTGGCAACGAAGATTCCAGATAACACCTGAACAGCAGGCTGGGAGAATGACCAGCACAGATGACAAACTAGAGGACTGTGCAGAGACAGGAAAAACCAGGACCTGAGAGATGACCCGGATGTTTCTCTACCAGAGTTCTGACAGAGCCGGAGGATGAATGACTGACAGGTACTAGTAAAGCAGAAGAAACAAGGTCGTGATTAGCTCCAGGAGAAATAAAAAGTTGTACGAGAGGAAAATGATAGCACCAGACACCATGAGTTTCAACTGGGAATCATGCAAATCCCCAAAGATCTTCAAGACCATAGAAATGCAGAGTGCTGATGGGAGACATTCAGACACCGCAGGCTGAGAGGATGTGAGCGGCAGGGAGGAGTCTGGGAGAAGAAGCGAAAGGTCCTCCTCTGTCTTGAGGGAGGTCAGTAGATAATCCAAAAATTTTAAACCAACAAAGAGCAGTATATCCCAGCTGTTTGGAAACATGAAAAACCAGGAATAAACTAAGATGGTGAGATGTAACAGCCATGCACAGGGTCCTCTTGGTTCGCCATCACTCTGCTTTCATTGCCCCCAGCAGACAATGCTCTCCCCAAGATCAGGAACTTTTACCTGGTAGACACGTTGCTGCGTCACTGACTAATGCAATTAGCTGCCTCTTGGAAGTGGGCAGAGGACTTTCATTTTCATCATAAGCCTCGGAATGCCATGCAACTCTTTAAACTATGCACACGTTTGTTGAATGCAAATTTTAAATTACAACAGAAAATCACACTGGAAATCACCATGCATATCCCCTGAATCAAAAATAACTTTAATCTTATAACAATAAAAAAAATAAAGTGTAAAGCTAAAATCAATAAGAGCAGGGAAATTAACATGCGATCACATTTTCAGTCCCAATCTAATTTCTTTTCTCATCGCTGAATAGGTTTTGTTGCAGCTGATTAATTTTGCTCCTTTTATATAAATCCTATGAGCTCATAAAACAAACCTGAAGTCTTTCCGTACATCAAGTACATGCATTCCTCAATGCCAGTCTGCGTGCCTAACACAGTGTCTCCAATCTAGCAGCGTCTCCAGAAACATTTGACTTGAATTAAAGTGATTTGCTCCTCGTTGAGTCTGAATCTCCTCAAATTTTCCCAAAGCTCCCTTTAAGAACCACCTCCAGGACCAACATTTCTAGATTTTTTGTGAAACTCCAGAGACATCATTCATTAACTTGCTTAATGTTCCTTTCGGAAGGATCTACAAGATAAATTTCTCTTTGAATTTAGCACCCTCAGAAAGTTGGTCTTCTGAAGTTTAGCAATGAGAATTATGTAACACCAGTTCTGCCTTATTTCCTACAGCTTCAAGTCTGACGTCTGCTCTAGGCAGGTCAATACTTTGGGGTACCTTCAAACTGGTAGATGAATAGATGTGCTTTATGCTTTTGTTATCACTGTTCGGGAGATGGAGAGAGACTGATTTTCTTCCTTTAATAAGGTGTTGGTTTTAAATAGTTATTTATTCTCAAGGACATAAATGGTATTTTCCACTTTTTAATAAAGAACTTGAGTAGAAAAGATTTTACTTCTGTTCCTGAATAGACATTCAAGGAACAGAATGCTCCAGAATGTACACAATCGCTAAAATAGTAAATTGTATGGACTTAGCAATAATTTGTGCTCTTCAAGTCTTTGACTAGCAGGGTAGAATATGCATGTATTGGTCTTGATGATGGACCCACAACCATCACGTGGAACCTTGCCCAGAAGCCCTAGGGTATCCGCCTTGCCATGGTCCTACTACCTGGGACATACGATGATGGGTTAGCAAGATCTTTCTTTTTGGAAATTGCTGTTCTTTCAGTAGAAAGACTCATACTTCCAATTGATGATTTCATCACACTTGTCTTCACATTTTTCATCCTCCACTGAGACTTCTTGTTGAAAGCAGAGATCTGAGTGAATTGCTGGAAGACAGTTGTTTCTGGGCTTCTCATCTTCAGACTATGCCTGTTAGCTTTCTGTTCCCTGAAGTCAACATCTTCCTTTTTCAAGCAGCATGTTTCATTTTTTGCAATCATACTCTGGTTCTTTTTGCCTTTGCTCATTTCTAAAGACACAGTGGACTCGCCATTGGCCTCAAGGTCATAGGGTATATCAGTCTGAGGAGTGCCATGAACCACCCCCACCATCATCACCACCATCACTACCCCCATCACCACCATCATCACCATCATCACCACCACCATCACCACCATCACCACCATCACCACCACCACCACCACCACCACCACCACCACCACCACCACCACCACCACCACCACCACCACCACCACCACCACCACCACCACCACCATCACCATCATCACCACCATCACCGCCACAATCTCCACTATCACTGCCACCACCAGATAAGACCAAAGCATCCAAACATATCCTTAGTGATGAAATAATTCTGGTGAGTTACAATGCAGTTTGATTCATTGTACCATTGCTAATTCTTAATTTATCATCCTTGGTGAAGACCACAAAACTTGGGATGGCCCAGTTTCCCTGACCATTGGCTGTGATTTCTGAGATCTTTTGCCTGAAGATACCCACATAGCAGCATGTAGTGCCAGGATCAATCATAACCTCAGATCTGTCTAATGTCATTGTTGGTCTTTAACTAGGAAAGAACCTGGCTCTCGGCAAGATGGCTCTGATTGTTGAAAAGTGGTATAAAAAATAGGAAATCTATTGTAGAATTGATTTTTGATAATAAGACCTTTATACCACTTTATATTCTAAACAAGGTATTTCACACTGGATATAAGAACATTTAACTCTTTGAAACTATCTTCATCTGACAGTTTTTCCATCACTTAAAACTGGACTGCATTAGTCACCCTTACTGAGACTTGAAATGATTCTATATAGTAACAAAATCTTGTTCAAAATAGTCTCCAGTGTGCTTTTTTCCCTTTTATTTCCAGAAATATGTTTCCCAAATTCGTATAGTTCTGTTGTCTTTTCCATTTTCTTTTATAGTTTTCCTCGGCCAGTCTCATCTTTTAAGAGGAGTATCATATGCATTCAACATAGAAAATGGCATAAATGACTCCTTTCCACTAAACAGGACTGTCGTGTGTTATTAAATCCAGGTTTTCTGGAGAATATCACAGCACACTTCAAGCAAATTTCTGAGTGTTCTGCCTTTAGTAAGAAGTAAGACCTATAGCTGCATAAAGTTTTATTTCAACAAAGACAGATCTAGGCCAAAAATTGTTCTGCCATGTTTTTGTTTTATTTTATTGTCTTCCTTGCAGCAAAAATTCTTCACCTGTGTGAAAACTTGCATATGAAAAATGAAGTTAACTGCATCGTATTTCCAGTTTATGCTAGGGATGTTTAACACTATTCTTTTTAATGAATCAGTACTTGCTTCTGAATCTCTCTGTTCACTAGCACAGAACGCAGTACATACAAAATCCTTAATAACTGTTAGCTATATAGCTATGATTATTGTCTTCTTTTTTTGCCATTCTGTTTTATGCTCTCTCTCTCCCCACCCTTCTCTTGAATTTCCTCACTCTTTCTTGTTCCCACTCGCTATTTCTGTTTTGTGTGTTGTGTGTCCCGAGAGGACTTACGTGTGTCACCAACAAGAGGGGTTGTAATGGTAGCTTCGAGGGTGTGAGTGATGGCAGAAGATGTGGTATCTAGAGAAGGTCAAGGAAGGGCCTTCTGCTCGATCATTAGTCAGGAAGCTGTCCCCTGCGTGGGGACCAGAGTTATTTCCAAGCCCTGTCCTTCTTGTCGGAAGATCTTAAGCTACATCAGGAGTTGAACAGCTGACTTTATCTACAAGGCAGTCTATATCACTGGATCAACCATATAATCCAGGCACAAAAAGGGAAAAAATTAAATGACACGTTCGTGGAAAGGTCAGAAGATGGGTTTAATCAGAATGCTTCCTGAGGCACAGAGAAGTGGAGTATAGACTGTGATGGAATTAAATCCAACAACAAGGAGTTTTTACACAGTAGACAGGGAAAATTGAGGTCACCAAAGGCATGAAAGCAATGGAGAATCCTTAGCCAGTTGTAGAAGCAGAATCCTTAGCCAGCTACGTCAGACCTACAAAGCCCTCAGCCACTGAATCAGTCAAAACAGTGGATAAAATAAGTAGTTCAATCAATGCAAAGTAATGAAAGAAAGTTACAGTTCTGATTTAGCTGCAAGAGTCCATAAATATGAACAGGAGGTTTATACAATAAAACTGAACTTATAGAAAGAAAAAACAATTCAAATAACAATAGATTAGACATAGTTGAAGAGAGAATTAGTGAGCTAAAGATAGATGGGGAAAAATCTCCAGTGCAGAGATACTAAGAAATGGAAATCAGAAGCTCAGAGGCTTGGAGTTTGTAGCGAAGTGATTGAATGTGCAGATAATCATAGTTGTGTGAGGAAAAAAACAGAAGAGCTATTTACAATACTGGAAAAAATAACAGCTGAATAAATTCCAGTCCAGGAAGAATAAAAAAAATCCACACCTACCAAATCATAGTGCAATTTTCAGTACACCAAAGACAAAGCAATAAAAGCCAATTGCCTTCCAGTGGATGACAAACTGGAGTGACAGCTGATTTCTCAACAGCAATAAACAAGAGCTAGAAGGCAGTAGGATGATAACTTCAATTAACTGGGAGAAAATAACAGTCAAATAAGAGTTTATATCTTGTGGGAGAAAAAAATAACGGTTAAGAATGAAGATGAAATAAGGTCATTTTCAGATCATGAAAAAAGTGAGAAGGTTTTTGACTCACAGAACTTCACGAGAGGAAAACTGAAGCAATTTCTACAGGCAGAAGGAAAATCATTGTACACTGACAATGTGAAGTAAAAGAAACAAAAGCAAAACCACTAGCAAATATGTAGATGATAACAAATGACAAATTGATTCTGCAAAAGAATGATAATAATTTCCTGAGGGATTCATTATTATTTTTTAGAGATTCAACTAGTATGCATAATACGTCAGTTAGGAGGAGGGGAACAATTGGAGTTCTAGTTTCTTTATAATATTCAAGCTTTTGAAATGGACATTCATGTGAAAAGCATTTCTAGAAGAGAAGTAAGATTTATAAATCACACAGTAGGAGAGGGAGAGAAACTAAATTTAAAAAAAAAAGATTTAATGTAAGTCCAAAGAAAGCAAGAAAGGAGGGGGAAACAGAAAAAAAAAAATCAGGATAGAAAACACAAATGAAGATGTTAGAAATAAGTACAAATATATCAACTACTATGATTGAAAAAGAGGAAATGCTTAAAGGAAATGCAAATTTATATTTGCAGGTGATGGGATTTTTAAAATCCAGCTACCGCTTTTTATAAGATACTTGCTAATCTATATGGCTACAGAGAGACTGGCAAGTGACGGAAAAAGATATAGCAAAAAATAAACTATTATATGTAATAGGTAACAGATGAAACTCAACCTTAGGGCAGAAAATATTACTGGAAATATAAGGACACAGCTGCAATTCTCCTGGTGGATGGACTTATCAAGAGAGCTTAAAAATAAAAATAAAAAAATTGGCAAACTACAAAACCATTCACCAGCTTAGTGGGAGGTTGTGACCTACCTCTCTCAGTAATGAAACCCATTAAGGCTGGTTGGTTTCGGCCAAAACACAACAAGCAACATGGAGGAGTTATGCTTCCTGACTTCATATGGAGCTCAGAGATCAAAACAGTTTGTTATGAGGATAAAAACAGACACACAGATCAGTGGAACAGAACTGAGATGAACTAAGATGAGTGGAACAGAAATGAGCCCACACATGAGGGGTACCTGACTGATGACAAAGGAGCCAAAAGCATACAATAAAGAAAAGAGACTCTGTTCAATCAATAGTTTGGGGAAAGTAAAAAGCTCTAAGTGAAGGAATGAAATTAGACCATTCTAACACCAAACAGCAAAGTAACTCAAACGAATCAAACATTTGAATATCAGATCTGAAATCACGAAATATGCATAAGAAAATAGAGACAGTGTGCTCCTGGAAATCAACTTTTGTCATGCCTTTGTAGATTTGACTCCAGTGGCAAGGGAAGTAAAAGCAAAATTAAACAAACAGGACTAGATCAAACAAGAAGCTTCTGCGCATCATCAAAACAAAAGACAACCTACTGAATGGGAGAAGATATTTGCAAATCATGTATCTGACAAAGATTTCATATCCAAAATATGTGAAGAACTCATCCAACTCAACAACAAAATAAACCACCCAATTAAAACATAGATCTGAAAAGACATTTCTCAAAAAAAGCTATGCATGCAGCCAAAAGGCACATGAAAAGATATTCATCCTCCTTTACTGTTAGGGAAACAGATCAAAACCACACGAGATATCACTTCACATCTATTAGAATGGCCATTATCCAAAAGACTTGAAACAGTGTGTGTTGGTGAGAAGGTAGAAAAAAAGGAGCATATACCCACTGATAGTGGGGATGCGAGTTGGTGCAGCCAGTGTGGAAAATTGTATGGTGATTCCAGCTAGTCCACGCCTGAGTGTTTACCTGACAACTACAAAAGCATATATGTCACTCGGCATGATTCACAATAGCCAAGATAGGAAAACAACTCACATGTCCATTGACAGGTGATTAGATAAAGCAGGTGGAATATACATACATACATACATACATACATACATACATACACACATACATATACTGCACTTATTCAGTTCTAAGCCATCATCAGTTCTAAGTCACATTCCAACTTCTCAAGAGGATTTCGTGAAAAAAGTAAAAAATAATAAGATTTATTTACAAAGTCACCTTTGAATGTAAGCTGCACTGATTTGGAGGAACAGCTAAATGACTGAGGATTGAATAAATACTGCATATATGAACAGCGCTCAGCCCTGAAAAAGAATGAAAATCTTGCGACTTGCTACCACATGAATGGAGCTTGAGGGTAACGCTCTAAGTGAAATAAGTTGGACAGAGAAAGACAAATACCTTATTATTTCATTCATATGTGGAACATAATGAAACAAAGCAAAGTAAAACAAAACAAAAGAAAACCCATTAGAAAATAGATTGGTGGTTACTAGAGAAGGGATGTGTGGGCTGTGAGGGGTGAAATGGGTCCAGGGGTCCAGTGCAGGGCGAGGAATGGAAACTGGACTCTCGTGATCACTGCATAGTGAATACAGATGTCAAATTACAATGCCGTACACCTGACACCTATGTAATATCACAAACCAATGTTACCTCAATGAAAATGTATTTGAAAAAAATTAACTGGCTCCAGGACAGCATCAGAGGAGAGACAGCACAGTAATAGCTGATTCGAGTAAAATTTCACAGGTGCTAAATCTGGAGGGACAAAGTGAGATGAGGAATACAATATTGGCCTAGCCTCAAAGTATCTCCCCATAGGATATTAATCACTTATTAGTTGATGAATGTATCATATGTATTAATGAACTGTAGAGCAAAGAAGCTTGATAAACATCATCCGAACCAAGAGATAAAAAGGTTAATATTCCCAGTAATGCACACACACCATTGACTTGTGCCCTTGTTAGTAGACCAGTCGTAAAAGCAGAAAGGGAAAAAACACTAAACCCTCCCCTGGAGACTTTTTCTTCCTTTTACTTAAAATCAACCCTGATAAAAACAAAACAAAACGTATATACATGCTGAACACGCGCAAGAAACTATAATCCACCCCTACCACCTGTACACATACAGAAAAGACATGACAGAAGATGACCCAGATGACTTAAGGCCTGGGACCACTCACTACCCAGTTCCTCAGCCCAGTCCCTGTAAATCCTCCAGGAATAGAATGGTCTGGGATGCTGTACCTTTGAGAACGATCTCCTTGCCTCCTTACTTGTACGTAATAAACTCATCCTTATTGAAGAAACTTATTCTGTCTTTTGGCTGATGCTCATCAAGGGGACAAGCCCACTGAGTCTGCTAACACTCTGGATGCTCTGAAAAGTACATGGCGCCTCTCCTGGGAGAGTCCTGACATAAATGCATCAACCTAAACCCAATCATGAGGTCACGTGAGATAAATGTAAATTGAGAGAATTGTGCTGGTAACAGGCTAGAAGCTTCAAGAACATGACAATTAGGAAAAAAAGGAGGAACAGCATCAAGGAGACCAAAAAGGCTTGTGTGTTTCTGTGTTGACTCTCTAGCTACAAAGAATATATGGGAGCCATTAGATGGGTTCTGGGGGACTTGCTGGCATGAATGTATCAGTCAGTACCCTGACTGTGATAGCTGGGGCTGGCCTGTAGGAGCGTGTTCTTGCGTGAAGGAAACGTACTCATGTCTTAAGGAGGGATGAACCACCACGTCTTCAGTTTACTCCCGACGCAGGTACTGCCGACTGATGGGGACAAACTCACTCTGCCATTCTAGAATCACATCACCTTGATCTTCTCTCCTTGTTACCGTAGAGACGCTCCCAGCAGGGATGACCATGCTCACTGGAGAGTTGGGATCAGACTTTCCAAACATCTGAGATAGACTGACTGCTCATACAGAAACAGGTGAGAAGGGAAAGTGACAACCTTCAGTAGAAAAGGAAATCATCCTGCAGAAGAAAACCCCCAAAACCATTCAATTTACAAATTACCTCCTACCTGAAATTGATATCTCTTCTCACTCAAAGGTCTGAATCAAAACGAGTCTCCTTGCTTTCAAGGAAAGCAACCTTTGTGCAGTGTGACCTCCCAAACACATTAGAGCCCTAAAATTCTCCGTCAGAGAGAATTGCTTCACTTCCCAGACTGCATGGGAGACCTGTAACGAATGAGGTCAGCTTCCAGAAAGCGGAGTTAATACCATGGGTCTCTAAAGATTGATTATGGTCAACACAGGTCGAATGTTTAACACATATTATACTCATTTTTGTTCTCATTCAGTTATGCGGATGCACTGCAATGGCTCCCAAATCATTTGGGGGGTGAAATGATATCTCAGGTGCTGTTTTCATTCAGCTTGTTAGAGTGTCTCATGAACTATTATGAAGCTAAAATTGGGGGAAGAAGTGCTCTGAATAAAGTGAATATTAACGCCATTCTGTCATGCTGCTCATAGAACATGCCTGTGTCTTCTTTTTTTCTCTCTTTATTTGAAGAATTATGCACTGGGTAGGAGCTGAGGTTTCTCAAGATTAGCTCCAAAATGGCAGGTTGGAACCATGGAGGGAAGGAGATTCTGGGAAACGTGGTTACTGCCTTTGATGAGGAAAGGGATGATACTGAGCTGACAAAAACTATCCAGTCTGTCACTCAAAGGAAGAAAATGCGATGATTTGACTAAAGAAATGGGAAAAGTCTAAGTCATTCAAAGAACGAGAGTTTAAAGTACGGAAGTACTGATATATTAGCATTTCTGAAACTAGAAAGCAGTGAAATATTCATCTAAATCTGAAAAATGCTAAAGCACAAAAGGAAATGATCACTTTGGAATAAAAAGTAGAAGAATAAGAGATCAAATAATCTTCACAGTGTCTCCAGCAATGTATCAGGGGAGAAAATATGCCAATTACAAGGCTCTGTTTCGCATTCAATAAAGATGCATTCAACACATTTGTTCATTATTCAGTTAAGTTCTAAGAACAGCATACAAATCAGGGTTCCTGAATTCAATGAGCTTATGGTCTAAATTAGCACAGATTGGTTGAAATATAATTCAAGCCCCAAATACAAGTCACATATGTAATTTTGAAATTTCTAACTACGACAAACAAGTAAAATAAAACCAAGAAATCAGAATTATGCATTCACTTGACATCCAATAAATCTGCAAACTGCTCCTCTCCCCTGGGGCACTAACCAAGAGCGGTTACTTGACACATTGACTCACACTTGCTGGTCCATCTCTGACGTTACACAGGGGTCTGTCGGCCGCGGTTGCCTCCAGGGAGAAGGTAGGTGGCTGAGGACAGGTTGAAAGGGAGATGCTCTCTATACACTATATATTTTGGCATTGTTTCGGAATTTTGTACCATATGAATCTTGTACCTTTTTTAAATAAATCGACTTAATTTTTCAAGACTTACAATGTTCTCTTAACTAATCCCAATACCTCTGAAACCACCTTCATCAATTTGAGCCAGAAGTTTAGAGACCGTGTTCATCTTCGTCCACACCTGGGGAAGTGTGCACAGAGGTCTGGAAGCAGCCAACTCACCACACGGTAAGACCAGAGATCACAGTGCCACCTGTCTGTCTCAGGACCAAAGGAAGCTCCAGAGAGAAAGAAGATACTGAGTGGGAAAGGCACAGCTGCTCCCGAAAAGGAGTTCCTTAGCTTTTGGGAGGCATGAGGGAACAAGTCAGGGAGCCAAGTCTCTTGAAGAAATGCCGATTGAAAAGAGACCCCCATCAAGATCAGCCTCCCCTGACACCTTTACTTACATTTAGGGCTAAAGAGGGAGTCCCACACAAGCCCGCCCCTCCGGGCGATGTCCGCCCACCCAGATCAGTGCAAGCCTCCTTCATCCAGCGCATGCTCACATCACAGCATCCAG
Source organism: Solenodon paradoxus (assembly GCA_004363575.1). NCBI lineage: Eukaryota > Metazoa > Chordata > Mammalia > Eulipotyphla > Solenodontidae > Solenodon > Solenodon paradoxus. The sequence continues at coordinate 73,918 of RJWH01004453.1, read as the reverse complement.
AGGAATCCTTTAAAAATTTAAATTTCTCTACGTCCCCCCTCTGCTCCTCACCCTACATGGTTTCCCATCTTCCTTAGAGAACAGTTAAGTCTTTAACTTTTGACCTCACAAGCCCTGCCTTTCTGACCTTTACTCCTAGCCCGTCTCCTTCAGTTGTCCTACCATAAGTTCACGCCAGCACACGGGCCTCCCTGCTGTCGCTCTGATGAGCCAGGCACCCCTGCCACAGGGCCTTTGTTTCTCTACCTAGGACGCTCTTTTCCAAGATAACCACACGACTCTGTCCTTGCCTTCTTTATCTCTTCAGATGCCACCTTTCCAATCAGCTCAGCACGAAATGGCCGCCGTAGCGCCAGCCTCTCCATCCTAATCCCCTGAGCCCTAATCTTCTATTCTTGTTTTTTGTAACCCTTACTACCTCCAAATAGCCTACATACCTTCCTTATTATTCATTTTGTGTTTTGACTCTGCCTTTGTTAAAATATAGGCTCTCCCAAATCAGGGAAATGCATATTTTCCACTGATGGAATCAAGCTGTTGATCAGGGAGGGAACAGAGGAAATTTGGTCAGCATTTGGTGATGCACAGAGAAGAGTGTGGTCGACCAGGGAATGTGAGTTGTCATGAATATTTCCCCCCTGAAGTTTGTGTCTAACAGAGCCTGGTTCTCAAACACGGGATCCGCTGGTCTTTTCTAAAAACAGTAACAGACCTGTCCTGTCTCTCAGACATTCATGAGGGGACTGGGGAAGGGGATGCGCCAGGGAAAAATCACTGCTGTGGGGACTCCCTGTCCCCAACCTTCCAACAAAAATGAGGAGAACTGTTTGGAGAGGGTTTTGCAAGGAATTTGCGCATTTATTTTCCGTTTGAGCCGCTCTGCATCCTGTGAATTATGCATTGGGGGCGCTGTGCCATTGCACTGATAAAAGTGATGCTGGGAGAGGCCGGAGGTCACCCAACAAGCACCATCTCCGGGGAAAGAAAAGGCAGCGGAGGAATAACTGCAGTGCACTGCGCACCGCCCGGCGGGACAGACAGACCTGCGCGTGCCGGTGGGTTAGATCGGCCGTTCAGAGAACAGCTGCTCCCGCTCATCTTCTGCCTTCACTGCAGCGCGAGGCTCAGACGCAGAAGCCCTCACTGCATGTGCCTGCATGCGACTCACGCGCAGGCGTCACAAACGTGTGGCTTACTGAATTATCACTTGGGGAGCCCGTCACCACTGCCCCACGACCCCCGTGGGTCAAGGGCTGTCCCGCCCAGAGTTGGCCTCCCCGCCAGTAAGCCGACCCCGGCTTCTGGTGTCAGCGCTTCCTGGCATGTCTTTACGGTTTCACCATCCAGGGGGGTGTCTGTAATTCCGCATTTTGAGTCTTACCCTTTTATTCAAACTTGCTAAGTCCTTAAATGCAGTGTCCCTCCCATTCTTGCTTGTCCTCGAAGCCTGTCTGATGAAGAATCCAGGGGCTGGCCGGCCAGCGTTTCCCACCGCCGGCAGTGTGTGTGCGCATCTGCGTGGACGCTGCGCCCACGTGGAAAATGCCTCGTGCGTTCCTTCTGATATTCTAGGTTCCAGGACACGAGTATTTTCATTTAATCTCTTTTATATTAGCTCATATATCATGTGTCCGTACTGAGAAGCCACATGCTTCCAGAATGACCAGTTGCTCCTCCCTCTCCGCACACACATCCAGCGCTGAGCCCAGCGGAGCAGCGGCTGAGAACAGCAGCAGACGCTGGCACCCGCTGGCACCCACGCTCTCCTTGCTGGACTAGATCTTAACAGTCAGAACGCCGGTCATTCAGCGCGTGGTCTCTCCCTTGTAACCTTCGCTTGGTCCTCCGGGCACCTGGGTAAATGGCGCCCTCACTCCTCTGCCTGGTCTTCCTGACGCTGGGAAGGGCTTTCTTCAAAGACTCTTCGGAAGGACTTGTGGGAACATGGTTCCGAAACCTTTCTTTGTTGCTGGATGACCTACTGGGTATAAAACCCTCTATTTCCCTTTATTTCCTTGAGTAGTTGAAGCACGTCACTGCATTTTCTCCTGGCACAAAGCACACCGTGAAAATGTCAAATGAAAATGACATTTTCTTCCCCTTATAAATCAGCCCTCCTTTTGCCTGGTTTCCCAGAGTGTTTCTTTGCTTCTTGAAAAGTCATTGTATTAGAAAAGCCCTGAGACTGGCTCTTCTGTATAAAGTCTCAGCACACAGTGAATCCTTTCGACATTACGTTTCAAATATGCATTTTTTTAATTTCAAAAAACGCTTCTTGAGGAATAATTGCTGGCACTGTTCTGGTTATCTTCTTCATAGAGTAATACCCACTCTTCAGATCCTCGTCAGCTGTCTCCACTACCAGCCAAGTTCTCTGCGGTGCTCCCTGCCTTCTTTATTTATTTTTGATTGAAGCATTTATCTCTTTCTCTGAAGGTGTCGCTCTCTGTGTTTCCTGTTCTTTTCCTTCTTGTTTCGTCTTCATAATAAAGATTTTCCTTCTTGTTTCTAACTTTCTTATGTCCCCCTATTCTGCGTTTTTCTCATGTATGTCTTGTATCATTTTCTTGGTAACTTTGAGTTCATTTTGAAAAGACCAACTACAGTTTTAATCTTTTTCTTTTTAAGTATTTTTCTGGGCAGAAAGACTCTGCTTCTTATTTTCCTCTTACAGTAACTGTGTGGAATTAATTGGACCTTGGTTTTTTTGTCGTTCAGTGTGTGTGAATTTTGCTACAATGAATTTTTTAGAATTATTGTATAGAGCACACACAGACACGCGCGCACACACACACACACACACACACACACACACACGGCATCAGTCACAGATGCCTGTGCAAGCACTGACTGGTTTCTGAGGTTGGAGACGTGTGCTCTGGCTTTGTTTTCTTCCCCTGTTTTATCTAAACGATGTCTCCCTGGCGCTCCCAAGCCCTGGCCCTGCTCTATAAAACTCCAGCGGTTTCTCCTCATCTGGACCCCGTCCTGGAAGCACCCCGGCTGGTCAGGGTCACGTGTTCACAACGCCAAGCAGACCCGTCTCCAGCAGGTCCACCCAGGGCCCCAGCACTTCCCCCAGTGCGGTGGGGAGACTCTCCGTTGAATCCGCTCTTCCCACCCGGGGCCATCGTGCTTCCCGCGCAGGCGGACGGCTGCCCTGCTGGGTCCCCGGACACCCCACTCCTCGGCTCTGCCCCTCCCCGCCGCTGCCCGCCCCGGACCCTACAGATGTGGTACATGCCTGGACCCCGTAGCAGTTGGTAATACGTGCCCACCTGCTGGATTAGGGAGATCAAAGGACACGTCTTCCCGCTTTGTTGTGGATATTAGCTGCCCGCTTTGGTTTTGCTGTCGGATGCTCTGTCTGTTGATACGTGGATTTAGGAAGCTCTGAAACTGCGGCCACCCCGCTGCCCCGCGGCCACTGTTGGTTTTTAAAGAAGGTGCAGCAGGGATGCAGACGAGCAGGCAGGCAGGCAGGAGGAGAAAGGAGGAAGCAGCGCTGCATTTTTATTTTAGTTGTTCATCGTGGCTGTTCCCCTGGCCCAGGACACAAACCTGGGACCTTGGGATGCACACGGACTGCGCCCAGCCGAAGAAGGCAGACGTAACCGCCACTCCACCAGGGCACACACCCTCCTTTTTTTTTAAAGAAGAGTGTTTAACCAAGTTAGAAATTGTAGAATGTATCATGCTTTATACCGTATTTATTCGATCGAATGACCATTGATTCTAAGCCATTTCTCCGTTTCTCAAGAGGTCTTTGAAAAAAATCAAAAATAAAAATAATAAGATTTATTTCCAAAGACGCCTTCACATGGAAGCTGCATCCGATTTTCAGAGACATTGAAATAGAAGAAAATTGCTTAGACTCAAATAACGACAGTATTGAATGATGTGATGCGATGTTATGTGGAGTGACTTTGCACACACGTACATACACCTGTGCACATAAATTATACAAAACATCATATCAACTGCACTGCCAGAGACACTTCTAGTTTCTAGAAGCCAGCCAAACCCCTCACTGCCCCCTCTGCATGTCTCAGCTCCATGTGCAGAGAGCCCGCCCGGAGCCTGGTTAGAATTCAGGGCTGGCCCGCAGCCAGGACCAGGGGGCCGATGGCCGCCCTTCCCAGGCCCGTCAGCACCAGCGGGCTGCAGCCCACACGTGCAGCAGACAGGGTGAAGGGTCGCGCCCCGTCACCACACTTCTCGCAGGCTGTCAACGCTTCCCACACTCGACTCGAGTGAAGAACCACTCTCAGCAGTTTCCCGAAGGCTGCATGACCCTTGAACAAACTGCTTCTTCCTTTGATAATAAAAGAAGCTGAGAGTCAAATGGATTTCTGTGCAGTTGGCTTTGTGCCATCCATGACCACATTCTCCCACTTCATCCCTGTGCTCACCTCTGCTCACGCCGTGTCACCAAGTTAATGTGCACACTGTCTAGAACTGGCAGAGAACCTGTATTTTCTGCTCAAGCACCTGCCCACATGCTACACCGCGCTGAGAGAACGTGGTCTCTTATTCTGGTCTTCGTCATCTCTGCCCAATCACTTCTTTATATCGATCTGAAATGTCCATTAATAACGCCTGAACAAGTCTCTCTATCTGTTGCAACACGTACATCGATTTGGGGGGCTGCTGAATAGCCAGCTTAGCTCCCCCCAAGCAACGGAGCTCTGTCACCATGGCTTGGCTTTGTTTCCAAAGTGAGAAAAGCAGTGTGTGACTCGAGATCTTCCCTGGGTGAAATGCCTGTTCTCAAGGCGTCCTAGCATTGCTTCTCATTACTGGGAGCCTAAGTCAAGTTTATTTAACACACAGCATGCGTCCCAGGTTTGATTTATTCCATTGCCATTTAGAATCATATCAGATAAATTATGCTAATTGGCCCCTGCGAAGAACTTAGGAATGCAGAGAGAACAGCAGTATTTTATAATTGGAGAGAGAAGTCGCCATTGCCAGTTCCATAAAGGACCAAATTAATGATTAAATAAATTAACAGAGTCATAAGATTCCAGAAATAGTCTGCAACAGATGGAGGCCCTCCTCAGAGCTCACTACCTTTGAGTTGCATTTCTTTGACAGTAACCAGGTTGAGTCTTTTCCACTGGAGAACGCAGTTCCACACACAGCTACGTCAACGCCCAGGAGAGGATCTGCCTCCGCTCTGGGCTCCAGCACCCTCCTGCGGGGTCTGATTGTGGAGGCCAGCCCCTGGCGGGGTCCTGGGAGCTGCAGGTTGGACCAGCACCCCGTTTTCGGAGACTCAGGCAGAGGAGCAAATCGCACCAGCAGACTCACTGTGCACACAGCACCCGGACCCCTAAAGCTTGCAGCGTCGGTGGTTTGCAGGGTCATAGCCCCTGGAGTGAGCCCCAAATGCAACTTTGCTGGCATCTCCCATCGTCTCTGCTAACTTTGCTCAGCAGAAGGTCATTTCTTTGCCTGTGACTGACTACAAACTCCAGTGGGTCATATGCTTCCTATCACTCTTACATCATCAGTGGTCCCAGTTCTGCCGCCATGATGGTTTTCCAGCACAAGCACAGGAGTGGTCTTCTAGTCATTCAGATCGGAGCCAGCCTATGTCTCCATTTTCCAGGACTGCCACCACAAAGTGCCACCCACTGGGGGGCTCAAGTCACAGACTTTTACGTGTCACACTTCTAGAACTCAAAGTCGGAGATGAAGGTGTCAGCAAGGTTGGCTCACGGGGAGGCTGTGAGGGAAGGAGCTGCCCCAGACTCTCTCCTCACCCCATCATCTTCCCCTGTGCCTGTCTGTCTCTGTCCAAGTCTCCTCTCTCTATAAGGAGCTCAGTCCTGTTGATGTGGAGCCTTCAGGGGTCGTGTGCAAAGACCTTACTTCCAGGTAGGATCACCCTCACAGGAACCAAGGACTTTGCCACCTTTGAGGGAGCCCCATTCGGCTGCAACAACTCATTAGGCCGCTGTGGTTGAAAAGACCACGTGAGCTTCAGAGTAACTACAAGCTTTAGAAGAGGGGGCTGGAAGCCAGTCATATGCTTGTTGAGTCAGACATGTTTCCAATTCGTTGTGTAGCCACACTGCCTCACCCGCTGTGCCCTTCTCCTCAGGCCCCACGGGTGTGTCTGTGGCCACCTCGCTCTGCCCCCGGGTGACGAGATTGGGAATCAATGCAGAGCTTTTTCCCCAGACACAAGGACACTGAGACACTAGCATTGACTGTGTCAGTGTGTAACATCAGTGTTTTACAGGGGCATCAGGTAAACTCCTGATCTCCTGAGCATTCCCCTGGGTGAAGCTCTTGGCTCTGGCACTGGGCGAAGCTGGGAGAGCTATCCCCTCCCCAACCCCTCCTCCTGTGTCCCTGTCCCCAGCTCGGTGCCCCGGGGTCCGCATCCTGCTCTCCCTCCGCACCAGCTCGGGGGCTGGCTTTTCCAGCGCATCCCAGTTGAGCTGCTCTCCTGCTCACGTGGAGATGACCTGAAGGGCATTCCCAGGACCCCCGGGCAGCCAGAGGAGGAGGAGACTGGGAAGACTCGGCGATTCCAAGCTTCTGCTGCAGACAGAGCTGAAATACTCTCTGAAATTTTGAAAGGTGCAGGATTTCAAAGCAGATGGCCATTCTGGGTGTTTCCATCAACTTCATGAGGCTCAGTTTGCAGCGGTCACTTGCCAGCTTGTCTGCTGTGCCTACCGGGCTCAGAGAAGCACACGCAGCACCGCACCCGCAGCCCAGTCACGCGAGACTCGTTCTCCTCGTGCCCCAGCAGCCAGCCCTCCGGCCTGCATGCCAGCACCCCACACGGACGGCGCCACCTTTCTCTTCCGGCGCAGTCAAGTCCGTGGAGGGGCTGCAGGGCCCCAGGGCTTCCTGAGCCGGATCACTGTCAGCCCTTGGCCAAGATATTCCAGCCCCTGAGCCTACAAAAGTCTCGCTTATAAAGTGGTGATGAGGCTGAGGCTGAGGATGATGGTGATGCCCACATCCAGGACTGTGAAATCAAAGGAGATGGTAGATGCAAATAAACTGCTTAGCATAATAGGTGCTCAGTTAAATGTGGCATTTCTCGGACCTCTTCCTGATGTGCTCCCAATAACGTCTCCGTATTTCCCTTAGGGCGCACGTCACACACAAAACAATTACTTTCGTACGTTTTATCTCCCGTTAGAGGATAAACGCCTTGGAGGCAGGGACCCTCTCTTATTCACGGGCATACACCAGTGCCTAGACCGTGCTGCAGCCTCACTCAGTATCTCTCCAAAGGGTGGGTTCAGGTAAGAATACAGGGATGAATGAATCTACCTCACATTCCAAGTTTTTAATCGCAAGGATTTTTGTCCTATTTGTTTTGTTGTAAGATCTCAATTTTATTTTGGGTTAATGCGAATCACCTACGAATGTGAGGAGACTGAAGGAGGTTTTCCAGAATTATTCTACGGCCGTAGGAATAAATGTTGTCCCTGTGTGTTTCCTCTCTTAATCACAGTGCTGTTCCCTTTGCTGAAGTGATAATAGTGTTCTCCTTCAGTTCTCCTTCAGTAAGCTTTCAAGAAATTCTTCATGTAAAGATTCTGTATTGCATAACTTGCCATCTTTTCATCCTTGTGATATCTTTTAATAGTAAGGCTTAAAAATTACGAGCAAAATACAAAAACTACAGGTTTCACGCAAAGGCAAAACCTAGATGAATTCTCTTGAAACAGGAAAATGCTTATCTTTAAAGACAAAAATCATGTAATCCTGCTCCATTTACTGAAATCCACCTTTAAAACCAACGACGGGTCATTTTCTGTGCCCCCGGCAGGGTCACATGCCCAGATAGTCGGTCAGACATTATTTTGGATGCTCCCGAAAAGGTGGGTTCTGGTTTTTTTGGATGACATTAATATTTAAGGGGGTGGAACGTGAGTAAAGCACCACATCCAATCAGTTGAAGGCCTTGGTGAAAAGCCTGAGTTCCCCTAAAGAGGAAGGAATTACTTCTCCAGATGGATTGCCGGCAGCTGTTGAAATCGCTCTGATCTGAACTCTCCAGCCTTCCCAGTCATGGGAGCCGGTTTCTTCCAGTTACTTAAATGCATCTCTCTCTTCCATCACATACACATCCTGTAGGTTCTGTTTCTCTATAAAATCCTAACACAACATTTTTGTAACATTTTAAATCGGAGATCTACTTTTCTTTATAAAAGCACACATAATTAAAATGTAATTGGGGGTGATTCTTGCTCGTTGTGTGAGAGGGCCACACCCCAGGGTGGGGCCATGAGACCGCGTGGGGCCGCCAGCAGAGTCCTTCCTGCTCCCTGGAGAGCCATTCCCAGCAGACAAGGCCCTGCCCGTAGGTCATCCACAGCAAACGCCATCAAAACCATCAACGTGATCAGCCAGCAGGAACCAGGGTCATTTTTTTTAAGGCTTAAAAAGTTGAATGTGACGATTTGGGATAAAAATCGGTAGTAGGCGCTGCCAACATCTCTGGTGGGAGAAACGCGGCTCTAGGATTCTAGCTCTGTCAGTGCAAGTCACCGCCTGTTTGTCTGCAGCTCTGGGAAACATGTTGTTGTTGTTTTTTTTAATTTTGTTTTCTTTCCAGGAAAGGTGCAGGCAGGAGGAGAGAGGAAGAAAGGAAAGAAGAGAGAAGAGGAAGAAGCATTTATTTATGCTTGCTCCCTCAGCCCGGGCTGCAAACCTGTGTCCCTGAGATGCATGTGGACTGTGCCCAGTGGACTTAACTGCTAAACCAAAGCAGCCATCTTCCTACTGATCCCAAATCCCTGCCACAGGAATGGCCTAGGGTCACAGAGGCCTGCAGGGTTAATCATGAGCAAGAGCCCCAGTCCCAGGTGACTGGTCAGTGCTCAGGACTTACAGAAGGAGGTCTCAGCGCTCATTTATGGAATTGTCTAACAGGAATCAAGTGCAAAGGGTCAACGCTTTCCCAGGAAAGATGGGGCAGAGTGAACCAGTCTCCTGTGGACTGAATACAGGGGAGTCCACTCGGGGACACCGGGAATCGGAGGGAGAATTAGTTCCGGAGTCGAGTGGGCCCCCCAGGGTGGGGGGGTGTCACATGGGCTCAGCACCTCCGTGCTGACTGAGGCTGAGCTCCTGTCCCTGGAAACTAGAGTCCCACCTATGACACTGACGGACAGGAGCCCTCTGTCCTCTGGGCCTCCGTGCAAGCCGAGACTGACGCCTCCTGGACATCTGAGCACAGACGTAGGTCAGGGAGCGGAAGCTGTGCGGCCCTGCCCGACTCGTGGCCGAGGAGCCTGTTGGACGTGGGGGCTACTTTTATAAACCACACCGCCGGCCACGTGGTAGGAGTTTTCTTCCAAATCAAAAGTCTACACACAGGAAGTAAGTTTGTAATCCGAACAACGGAACGTGCGCTTTGGGGGACCCTGTCTACTATAGGGAGGGACGTAGCTGGAGGAATTACGGAGCCTCGTTCAAACATAAAACCTCAGCGAAGCCGACGCCCCCGCCAGGGTGCATCAGTGGGACTTGGAGCCTGGTGCCGCCAACTGGGTGGCTTCAAACAGTGGAAGGTTTGGAGGCCAGGAGTCTGAAATCAAGGTGACAGCCGGTCACATCCCTCTCCAGTTTCAGGGATGTTTTTCTGGCTTCTGCCGCTTGGCCGCCCCCGGGTGTCCTTGGCTCATGGCCACATTGCTGCAATCTCTCTCCAGTGTCACTGCTCCCCGTGTGCCCACGTTTCACGTGCTCTCTCCCCGTCTCCCTCCTTTCCTCCCTCCTTCTCTGCATCTGTGTCTGGCCATCTTTCTCCAGTAGGACCTCATCTCGGCTAAAGTAATGAAATTTGCAGCGACCTTGCTGCTAACTATTCTGAGAAATGGGGAGTTAGGACTTGGACATACATCTGGGTGGCTGGGGGGCACAATTCAATCTACAGCAGACGGTACACTCATTTTTCCAATTTTTTATTGACAATAGTGAAGTCAAGATTAGCGCGAATGTCACCCTGGGGGACACTGCAGCCTCCTCCGCCTGCCTCAGGCCACTCGTGGGAACGGCAGCTGAGTCTTAGGGGAAAGTCCAGCCCAGGCTCACTGGGCATCTTTGACAGGCTCCTTGCGGGTCTCAGGGGCCAGCACCGGAGAGTCTATGCCACTTCTGGGCTCTGGGTCTCTGAGAACAGTTCAGTCTGAGTCCAAGAGACACAGGACCAAGCACAAGAACCAAGCACTCTTGTCTTCTCATAGATTCACCACAAAAGTTCAAAAGTTAGGCTGACTCAGTTCCCTCTGGGAATGACCCGGATTTGGGAACACCGCTCTAACACTCTGTCATAGCATCATGCACGCCAAGACGGCTGCTGCATTGCACTGGGAAACGTTTCCACCCCTCACTTTCTTGCTATCAGGACCCAGCCACCCGAACCCGCAACGCCCTGCACAGCGCGGCAGCCATCAGCCCAGCGGTCCCGCGCTGGTTCCATGACACCGTGTCCATGAACCGAAATCCTCTTCCCAGATGACGCCAGCGTGGGGGTGGGCAGGGGGCAGCGGCACCGACTCCTGAGGCTGCACAGGCCAGGAGGCTGTGAATTGGGGTCTCACCATCTTCCTCCCCCACGGGGAGAGTCCTTCAGCAACAAGGGGCAATGGCAACATCAGGCAGGGACATGGGGCGTCAGAGGAAACAGCTTGGGAACACCGGGTCCAAATAAGCCCCGTCTCCCCGTCCCCCCCTTCCGGACCGCCTCTTTGACTCTCAGAGACCCTAGTGTCATTCCTGGGAAATGTCGGGCTCTGCTGGTCCCTGCGGGTCGGGGCTGGGCTGCGGGGAGGTCGCCCGGCAGTGGACTCGCCCCCTGCACCGGGTGGGGCCTGGTCCCTGCAGCCCCGCTGCCCTCCCCCACCGCTGCCCCACCGCGGGAGCCTCAGCAGGTCAGGACCTTCACATTGATTTAAAATTAATTAACCATCACATGGCTTCTCTCCATAGAGTTCAGTTAATTAATGAAGTAGACGGGGACGTTATTCTTCTTAGGCCAAGAGACGCTGGAGGCAGACTCCTTCTTTTCTCCCGCTTTGAAAGTCCTTGGTGCTGCTCCAGCCCAGCGCAGACATTTCCGCAGGGCGTCTGGGGGTCGCCTTGGGGCCGCACAGAGCGCTGGAGGTGTAACTGGTGCAAAGGGGCTTCCGAGGGGATCTGCTGCTTCTTGGTTTCTGCTTTCCTCTCCCTTCTCTCCCGGAAACCTCTGCCGCTGGCCCCACCCGGGCAGCTGGGGGAGGAGAACAGTGCCCACGGAGCCCACAGGAGTGCCGGACCCCGCCTGCGGCCCACGTGCTGAGCCTGGGCCCCGGGGCCTGGTAACCAGACAGAGGAGGCTGCCGCAGCCCCCAGGCCCCGCCGGCCCCCAGCTCCGTGGTCCTCCCCGCAGCCCCCAGGCCCTGCCTCTGCAGCTGCTCGGAGCACAGGGCACCTTTGTGGGGACTGAAAACCAGAAAGCAATGGGCCAAGGGCGGGCGCAGAGCCAGCGGTAGCTGGATGGGCACGTGGACATGGGCCCGCGGGGAGGTCGGCCGACACCCCTTTCTCTCCCCCTGCTCCTGGGCAGCACGGGGTGGCGGTTGCATCTGCTCATCTTCACCCCAGGCGGGAGATACACGCCCCCTTCTGACCCCAGGAAGCCCAGGGAAGCCACTTCTCCCGCTGGGGCCAAGGCCAAGCCTGCTCTGCCTCTCCAAGTCCATGGCCCCAACTTCCCAAATGGCTGCCTGTGGTCCTCGTCCTCATCCTCCTCTTGGGTCGTGGTCCCACTTTGAGACGGGTGTAATGAACCATGCGAGCTGCAAGTGACCTCCGGTCGCCCTACATGGGGACAATTCTCAAGGAGCATTTCTGCTTCCTCTGGAGACTTCAGGTGATATCCAGAGACAGGGGAGGCTGCCACTGTGGGGGTTGGAGGGGCTTTGCTGTTGGCATCTAGTGGGTAAGAGTCAGCTTGGGGGCCCCGTGAATGTCCTGCAATGCACAGCGCGGCGCCTGACGCGGAGCACTGTCCAGCCCACGATGTCTGTGGCGGTGCCCTGCCTACAGAGCCCGCCGCTGCCGGCACCCCGAATCAGCCCCACGGCGGCTGAGGACCACGAAGACTGTGCCCTCTTCATTCCCTCGTCTGAACACGGGTTCCTGAGCCAGCTGCCCGCGGCTGAGCAATGATCGACGTGTGAGTGAATCAGGGAGCTTCCATTTCTTTTTTCCTGGCAAGATCTTCACCGAGGACTCCATGCCGCAGGCTCCTGGAATCTATCAGAGTCATTTTGATTAGAAAAACCAAGCACTGTCCATACAGTCCTCTGATGCCTGTCATTCTGACCCTTAGCGGGAAAGAACTGTTCCCAGCCTGGCTGGCGCCGCGCACGGGTAACAGGCAGCTGTGTACTCTCTTGTCACAGATAAAGCTCCTGACTCTGAGAAAACTTTAGGCCAAAACTTTCTTTAAAAAATGGTTGCTTTTTCACTACATTAAAGAAAGAGAAAGGGATTATTATATATATGTTGCTTGAACTAAAAAGCATAAAAAAGCAAAGCACACGCATTTAATTTCTAAGGAAGATGAGGTCAAAGATCAGATCCTGGGATAGGCTGAGTTTCTACACAGAACATCTGCTCACCTGGAGGGGGAGACAGAAACCAAACAGGACAGAACGCCAGACGCCGACAGAAGGGCTGTTGGAGAATTGCTGCTAAGTGGGAGAGAGGAGAGACCTGGTTTTGAGCTGGGGTTCAAGAGGCCCCTGCAGCGATGACATTAGAGCTGGGGCTGATCTGCTACGAGAAGCCACTACCGGCCAATCAGGAGCGAGCTTTCAAGCAGAGGGACAGCTCCTGACCGCAGAGATTCAAAAGCAGGAAGGGGTTTGATGAGTCTGCGGATCCGACCACAGGCCAGTGAGGGAGAGAAAGGAGGGACATGCGGAAAGACAAAGCTGCAGGCTTTTGCAGCCAGAGGCCAGGAGGCCAGAGCTCACCTGGGCGCACGCTGGAGGCGCCGACGGCCCTCGCATGAGAGTGTGCAGCATGTGGGCACCGTGGGGAGCAGGACAGCCTTTAGGGCGGGAGCTGGTCAGCCACGGCGGCTTGACGCGGTTTAGCGGGTGACGGTAGAGGGATAAAGAGAAGCGGGGTGCTCAGAACTGGTCGCTCAGGAGGGCTGAGGGCAGGACAGGAATCCAGGAGCCCTGGAACTAGGGGGAGCCCAGGGGACCCGGAAGAGAAGCGGGTTGGGAGGAGGCGCTCAGGCCCAGCTGAGCGGAGGTTTGGACCAGCTCCGCTTCAGACGCACACGTGAGCCCTGCAGAGACGTCAGCTGGCAGGTGGACCCCATGGGTGGACTGGGGTTCCCAGAACGGGCAGGAGAGATGGACTGGGGGAACAGACCCTCCTCCCACTGAAATGGGGCCCCAGTGGGCGTGACTCCTTCTCCAGGCCGGCAAAGTCCCAGCGCCCTGACCAGCCACCTTTCTTCCTCCTCTCCCTTAAAAGTGTGCAGACTGGGCGCACCCCAGTGGAGTAGCGATTAGGTCAGTTGGCCTCTGAAGGAACGCAGGCCACATACCCCTGGGTTTGAGTCCCAGGCTGGGGGCAACAAACCAGTGTGAACAACTGAAAAATACAATAAAGATACTTTAAAAAATAAGTGTGTAGAATGGCCTTCGGGAGAGCCCGGCGCTGGGAGAGTGGGGCATCGGGGCCTGGAAAGGAGCAGGGACACGGGAGGACAAGAGCGTGTCCTGGGGGTTGGACCTCTGCACACCCCTCTGACGCATGAACGGACTTCACCCCAGAGGCGAGCAGACTCCTTCAGTGCCCCCAAGGGGAGGGTGGCTTGCAGTTCCCAGACATTCGCACGTGTGCCTGGGATCGTGGGGAATGCGATGGCTCCCGGTGCCCCTCCAAGGGGTGTGACGAGTGAAAATTTAGATTTAGAGACATTGGATGGCTTGCTCAAGTACCCTAAAAATAACGGGGTGTCCTCAATCCTGGGGTCTTCTTCAACACCTGGGGCCACGCTATCACTGGCCCTGGGTCTAGTGAGCTTTGACAATGACCCTGAACACATGGTGTGGTTTTGAAAGCTGTGACTGAAGAGAGACTAGTGTCCCGTAAAACTTCTGGCCACTCATCGCGGTCCCTCCTGGTGCACAGATCAGCAGTCGGGAGACAGCCCAGTGGGGCCACCTCTGCAGGATGGACTGCGAGGTGGGATCACGGTGGCCTTACCCTGTCCACGTGCTGCCTGCCCCCTCGAGGTGGGATCACGGTGGCCTTACCCTGTCCGCGTGCTGCCTGCCCCCTCGAGGCGGGATCACGGTGGCCTTACCCTGTCCGCGTGCTGCCTGCCCCCTCGAGGTGGGATCACGGTGGCCTTACCCTGTCCGCGTGCTGCCTGCCCCCTCCGCTCCCTGCCGGCAGCAGCCCCACCGCCCTGGCAGCATCTATAGCATCTGTATCGCGGCAAAGACAGACTCACTCACTAATTAGCTGTGTTTGCCTCCGGCTTGGTGAGGTTCTGTTTTCAGCCAAGAAGAAGGTGATAAATAGCACAGGTTTTGTTTAAACTGCCCAATTTTCTGCCATCCCAGGCAAATAGAGAGAAAATAAATTCACTCTCCCTGACGAGTAGAGAAAACTGCCAAGGACCATGGACTCATGAAGACCAGGGATCAACTGCTCTAGGTAACAACAAAAAGCCTATGCCTGGTGGCCTAGAGTCTAATACACCTCGGAGCAGTCCCACATGCATCCCAAGGGCCAGGGTTCGAGACCCGGGGTCAGGGTGAACAGCAAAGGTGAGCAACTAAGTGAAAAAAATAAGTAAAGCTCTTCCTCCTTAAAAAAAAAAGGCAAAAAAAAAAAAAAAAAAAAAAGCATGTGCCTCTCTTGGATCTGAGTCCATTTCTACTTTCTCTAATGTGCTTACAAAGTTTTCCCAGCACAGCTCATTGTTAGATGACCTTTTTTTTTTTTTTTTTTTTTTTTTTTTTGCAACCAATGTATCTGTGCCAGACACTGTTCTAAGTGATTTGCAAATGTTAACTTGGGTCCTCATAGAAAAAGATCAGGGAGTCCTTTCGCTGTTCACATCTAGTAGAGAAGGAAAAGGAGGCAAAGAAACAGCCAGTTCACCAGCAGTAGGCGGTCCACAATCCAAACCCAGCTCCTCTCTGTTACATCGCAAATGAAAAAAGAGAAGCGAAATCCCTGCTTATGACGTGGATGGCAGCGCAAGCTTTTTGATGCTTGTATGACTCCCCCAGTTGCCTTCCAGGATCGTCTTCTCTCTGCAACACACAGAGCTCTTCTGTGGGGCTGAAGTCACCAGGTCCTCCTCCTTGGTTCTGAAAGGTATTCTGTAGCCTCTTCGTAAACATGTCTCCTTTGTAGATTAAAGTATTGTTCATAGCACACAGAGCAAACTGTTTAATCTTTGGTGAATGGCATCTCTGTTAAGATGTTGGGGCGACAAGACCCTATTTGAGAGAGGAAAACAATGAGATGTCGGCAGAGGCTGCAATAAATGACTGCACAGGAAGGCAGACTCCTTTTATAGTCCCAGCCTTTCGACCAGCATCAAGCCTAGATTAGATGCATTCCTTTAGGGGAAAAATCCAATATCAGAAAATTCTGCTTGTGATCTGATGCATTACTATTTCTTAGAATGGGAGTAGAGGAGACGCTTGTGCTGGAATATGTCTAAGCTGTTAGCTAGGCATGCGTCCTCCTATTTCTCATCTCTGAGGCTCTGGCCTTACACCATCATTGGACACACGTTTTCCCTCTCCTCTGTACACTTTCTCTTCTCCTGCTTACCCAGCTTGGATTCCACTCTTCAGCAAATCAATTGTCATTTTACTAAAGACCCTCTCCCCAAATTCCAGGCTTTCTGTATTCTCAGAAAAATGCCAAACCCTGGTCTAGCACTCCAATTTGCCCACTTAGTTCCTTTATTTCAATTCCTAAATGTCTCAAATGGAAGCTTCAGGTGATGTCCAGTTCTTGGTTACCAGCCTCATCTGGACCTGAGTGACGGTCTCAAGTCTTTTACTTGTTCTTAATTATCAATAGTGCTGGATAAAATAATAACCCCCAAAGATGTCCACACCCTCATCCCCCAAACCTGTAAACATGCTGCTGTACATGGCAAAAGGATTCTGCAGAGGAGGATGCATTCATGAACTGGAGATGGGAGAGGACCCAGAATCACTATGTATAATGAGATCCCAGGGCCCTCACAAAGGAAGGCAGGAGGGTCAGGGGACAGAGGACGTCGTGTGATGATGGAAACAGGGGCAGGGAGAGATTAGAGGATGCTGCACTGCTGGCTTTGTAGTGGACAACAGGCCACAAACATGGAAAACAGACCCCCCCCCCACCTCAAACCCCCAGAAGGCACGTGGCCCAGCTGACACTTGGGTTTTAGATCAGTAGTATCTATTTTGGACTTCTCCTCTCCAGAACTGAAAAAGAATACATGTGTCTTGCTAAACCCATTAAGTTTGTTATAGCAGCGATAGAAGACTAATACATTTACTTCTCCCCTTCAATTCCCTGAAAACACATCAAAATATCCCCTCTTCCCTCACCAGTTCTAAAACCCCACACACCTCCACACAGACCACTGCACCTGCTATTCACAGGAAAAGACAAATGAATCAGATATGATTTCATCTGACAGCCACAGATACCACCCCCGACACATATATACACACATACATCTGTTCCTTACTCGGTCTCTTATAAAGAACCACATTAATCTTTATTAGTTTCTGCTTCATTTTATGAATTCTGCCCTTCTGTAGCACATTTCTTCTCCTTAAGTTGGGAAGAAATCACTTTTAAAGAATAATCTCTTCAATTTCTTAAAGCAGAAATATAAACTATTGACTTGAGACCTTTCTTCCTAAGAGAAGCAGTAAATGCTATTAATTTCCCTCTAAACACTGCTCTAGCTGCACCTCACAAATCTCAATAAATAGTGCTTCCATTCTTATTCCAGTCAAATATTTCCTGATACTCCTTACGACTTTCTTTTTGACTCACAGTTAGTTAGATGTCTCTTATTCAACTTGCAAATGGTTGTGGGTTTTCCAGGTCCATGCTATTATTAATTCTTAGTTTAATTCTATTGTGATCAGAGACACCCTTCTTTTTCATGCTGTTTTCCTTCTGTCAATAAATGTATTCCTGCCTCACCCATTATTCAAAAGAGACCCATCCGTTGATCCTACATTTCCAGAGCTTTGGCCTCCAGTTCCCTTTCATACCTGCTGTCTCCCTTCTTCCCTCCATTCACTTCTAAACTGCCCAAGGCTCCTTGGTTTCCTCCAGCTTTTCCTCCCATTGCTTCCATAGCTCCTATGGCCTTCTAAGAATCGTCTTTGTTGTTTGAAGCAGCCAGAATTGATTTGCTTTTAACCAGGACTCCTGACTGATGTCACTTAAAAGCAGCAGACTGGGCCCCTCAGCCACATGATGTCATAAATCCTCTCCAGTATCAGCATCTCGTTGCCATAGCAGCCACATCCCTGACACACACAACCGATACAGGGGTCACATTACAGCAGCCCAGGGAGGAGAACACTCAGAAGGAGGAGGTCAGGGACCTGGGACATTCTGCTGAGCGACCAAGGAACGTGAAGACTAGAAATGACCATTTGGTTCAGCAGCACAGGGGTCAACGGTGGGGAGGGGCATTTCATTCATTATACAAAAGGGGACCGTGCTGAGAGGAAAGGAGTCATAATTAATTAAGCCAGAGCCACAGACTAGGAGCAACGTAACGGGCAGGGGTACGTGGTCTCTTCAGTTTTCCCAGAATTGCACCTTCAGGAGCTGTTTGGCGAAGGAGTCGGGCTGAAGGCTGGTGGTGTGGGTGGAGGAAGAAGGTGAAGGGGGAGGAGACATTCAAGAGTAGGAGACTGGAGCGAGGCAGAGAGCCCGGACACAGCCAGGGATGTGGGACAGCGGGATGAACAGGCTTTTCTTTTCTCTCTCTTTTCAGACGAGACACTGTAGCATGTGTGCATTTTGATGAGAAAGACCCAGTGGACACAGGGAGAGGGTGGCAGCAGGAAGACGTTTCTGAGCAGTGACGGTACCAGCAGGTGACGCACAAGAAGGCAGGGCTACAGACAGGGACAGGCGCCATCCTGTTGATAAGAGAGGCGTCTGTTGTGGGTTGAGTCTTGTCCCCTCCAAAATACACTACAGTTCTAACCCGCTGTGTCTGCGAATGTGACCGTATGTGAAACAGGGTCTGTGTGGAGGCCACGAAGAGAAGGTCCTACTTCACCAGGGTCAGGTGGGTCCTAATCCAGTGTGACAGGGCCCTCGTGTGAAGGAAAAGCAGAAAGCACAGGGAGGCGGCCCTGTGACAACAGAGGCAGTGACCGGGGGGCAGGGGCACCTACAAACTGAGGACGCCGAGCGTGGCCGAAGCGGAGAGAAAGGCCTGCAGCGGAGGGAGCACATCTAGCTGACACCCCGCTTCCTGACTTCTGGCCCCAGAGCTTCTGAAAGCTGCCCGTCGCGGGTTGGTTAGCGCAGCCCCAGGAAATGCCGGCGCATCAGAGAGGGCCCCACGACGCAGAGACCACGGCGACCTGCAGCCGCGGGGGCCCCCGCACACAGGAGCACAGCCTCTCGGGACCCAGGTCACATGGGCGCTGCGCCATTGGCCAAAATGTCCCCGAGTGACGCACGACTGTGAGGACAGGCACGCTGCCTCCTCCGTGCCAGGGAGGCAAAATATTCTCGGACAGGAAATGAGCACCCAAGGGCAGCAAGAGCCCCACGTGGAGAAATGAGGGTGTCACCCGCGCCACCTCCTTCCCCGCTGAGTGAGCAGCCAGGAGCACCCCAGTTTGTCCACAAGCCCCTCAAAGCTGACAACATTTTCCCCACGGAGTCCTCGCTCCTGATGCCCTGGAGGCGCCTCTCCGTGTCCTTCCCCCTCCGACACCCACGTGTCTGCTGAGGGCAGCCACTCCCACCACAGCAGCGCCCCTAAACTCTGCCTTTGGTCCGTGGTGCCCCCGCCAGTGAGCACACCAGGGAGGCCCAGCGCTCCACGGCTGCTGCCCCGTGAGGACATGTCTGATTTGCAGATGTCACGGTCAAGAACACTGGCGGCCCCTCCAAGGGCAACTTTCCATGGGGCCCAAGTTGAACCTACAAGGGGTGCTCTCCCCTCTCCCCGAAGTGCTGAGAGAAAGGTGATGCCCAGGACAACCAGGGTCACCCCACCTCCACGTCTCACTCTGCTTCCAGAAGCCTCAGCCAAACACACTCACTCTTGGTCTCAGGCCCCTTTTCTGAGCACATTTGTCGAGGATGTTCTGCAGCAAAATGAGTGAGAAAATTGAGAAACTGAGAAGACAGATCCCAGTTCCCTGTGCAATTAAAGAAGATCCAAGGTGACAAAGAGAAGCGGATCCAGCCGGGAGCAGCGGTCTCCGGAGGGTGACGGATCATGGACCCAAGGCGAGCCTGGGAGCTCTCCTCACGGGCAGGCCGGAGTGGTGTGCAAACCAGAAAGGACAAGGATGGGAGGGACGCGGGAGACAGCACCGGCGCTGTCCGTGCAGGGGGCGGAATGGAAGGCCGGGAGGGGAGGCTGAGCCCTAGGCAGGCTGTGAGTCCCCAGCACTGCTCTCCTTGGGGTGGGATGAGGCCCCTCGGAGGTGAACCCAGCCTGAGACTCTCGGGAACCAGCCGTCAGACGCCGCACACACTCTAGCTCTGTGCACATTCCCCAGGGACACCATATGACAGATGGAGACACAGGTGGGAGGTGGCCCCCACTGGGGTGCTGAGCTTTGCACCAGCACCTCCCAACACGCACTTCACCAGCACCTTTTCCCAGGTCCCACTGAGCTTCTCTGACGCCCCTCTAGCCGGTCAGCGAGAGGACAGGGCTGGGCTCCCCGGCCGCCTTGCCCAGCCGCCGCCTGGAGGGCAGGTCTGCAGCCACCTCCCGTCACTGGCGCTGCGGCACAGAGCTGCGCGCCCCCGCTGGCCTGACTTGCTCTCATCTCTGATGGTTTGCTGACCTCTGTGCCTCAGTCTCCTTGCAGCTACCAGTGAAGGCAGTCAGGGTGCAGTGAGCGGTGGGCTTTAACTAGAGAGCCTAGCAGGGTCCGTCGTGGTAGGAGCCGCCTCGCGGCAGCAAGTGTGACCAGCACCGTTGTTACTATCACACCCGTCTGCTCCCCGCCCTCCGACCGGCTCCCGCATCTCGTCCTCGTCCTGGCTGCTGCCTGCTCCCTCCATGTGGGGAGGGGCAGGCAGGGTGGCCTGACACTCGAGTCTGCGTGGACGCATGGAGACGCTTTCATGCGCTGTGCTCAGAGGCCCTTCCGGCAGCTGCTCTCCCTGCTTCTGCGGGCACAGGGCTCGATGGCTTTTTAAATTCAAAACAAGCTCGACTCAACTTTCAGCATTTAAACAGTATGAGGTTTTCTGGGAAATCCAAGTTGCTGGTTTCTCTTGAAAAACTGGGAAATCTGGCAAAATCGGGCCAACCACCCACATGGCCACCATGGGCTGGAGTCGGGTAGCTGCCACCCCCTCAGCCGGGAGGGGCCTGTCCCCCACATCACCTGTGTCTGCCGGGCAGCGGAAGGAGGCGCAGCAGCAACTGTGACCAGCAGGCCGCGAAGAGAAAGTGCCCTGCACCCGGCTCTGCTCACAGCCGGCTCCTCGCCCCCCACTGCCCGGTGTCCGGCTCCTGTCCCTCTGCCCCACCTCCCACAGCCTCTCATCTTAGTCCAGGACTGTCAAGACCGTCACGGCCTGGCTCCCTGAGTGCCCAGCCGCTTTGGACCCTCTCCGGGGCCCCACCTCCGCGGTCACTGCTCTGACGCAGTTTCAGGTGTTTTTAAACCTCGTCACTCATGTCCTGCGCTGAGTGGACTCAGGAGTTGAGGTACAAGGAAAGACCCGCTGCTCCCGAGTCCCCATCTTCTGTGTCTGAAGTGACCTGTCACCGGCCACATCGGTGCCCAGCCTGATTATTTCATTCACCACTCGAGTCGGCTTGCTAACGAACCCGGCAGCTGGCAAAGGGCCTCATGAGCTACCAGTGACCCGCCCTGTGTCCCTCTGTGCCTGAGTCCCCCCGGGGCCTCGCCTCGGGTTGTCCACCAACAGGAGGCATGAGCAACACGGGACCCCTGTTCTGGCACCGTGTCATGACCAGTGGCGAATGGTCCATGGTTACCAGTGATATCTTCTTTCTCATGCTCGTTTGTTCGCACATCACACATCTCATGACATACAAGTAAGACAAACTAACAGAACTAAGCGGGCTCACTGCGCAGGCCAGCGTGTGACCCCGGGGAGGCAGGGCAGTGAGCTGGGAGAGCGCAGCTCACGACGGGACGTCTCCAGCGCCGAGTCCCGACTGCGCCAGCGCACGTGGCTCGCGTGAGCAGTGTGGGTGGCGTCTGTGTGACTAACTGCTGTTTGCTGCAGTTTCTATGGCCTTTTTTCAGAGAGCTTTAGCGAGTCTCTCGGTGGCAGACGCGTGGTTACCGGCAGCCCGAAGTTGGGGTGTCACGCTCTGGGCCAGTTGCATATCATAAGCCCCTTAAACAAGCTGGAAATCGTCAAAATCGATGCTCCTGGTCCTCTGGTGTGTGGAGATGCTGGCTGGTGCCCTGAGGAGCATCCCGTTGTCGTGGGCACGGACGGCCGTGAGCGGAGGGCAGTCCACCGGTCTGTGTCTGTTCTGAAGACCCAAGGGGCTGCACGGCACCGACCCCCAGAGGCCTGGGTCCGACAATGCCCAGCTGCCGGGAGGAGCCACTGTGTGCTCTTCCCCTTAAAGGGCCCAGCTGTGTGAACTCCTGGCCCCACGGCACCGGGACCACCCCTGCCTGCCACAAATCCCCTTTGGGGGATTTGAAAATCTTAGCACACTCATGTAGTAGGTTTACTCTGAGCTGCCGTGTTCCAGAATGAACAGGAAAGGATAAAGGCGGAAAGGAAAGGACCATGTGGCTTGAATGCTAGAGAAGGATGGAGACATGGGTGGAACAGCAGAGAAGAAAAAAGCGTTGAGTACACCAAAACGAGACTGAAAGGGCCCATCCGAACCCTGCCCAGTGGGGCCTGGTCTGGGCGGATCGCAGACGTGGCGTTTCTGGGGACCCCGCAGAGACAGAAGAGAAAGCTGACTGCGGAGGCGTCTTTGCTGACCTTCTTTGGAGAGCCCTGCGGTTCTCTGGGGCTCTCAGGCCCACAAACATGGAGCAGCAGGAGGCTGACTGTCCGTGGCTGAGCTTCCCAATGGTGGTCTCAGGCTGCAAACTCACACACACTCAGCTGCTCACCGACCCCGCAGGGCTCGCCAAGGGTCCCGGAGAAGCTGCCAGGCCTGCAGACGTCCGGGGTATCACAAGAACATATTTAGCCCCGTCCATTTTCCTTTTCCAAAGCCTTTCCAAGTGGCTTCCCCAAAAAGAAGAGTAGCGCTTGTTGGTGGAGTTCTGTCTTGCAACTTGCATGCAGGTCTGGGTGGGAGACCCTCTCTGCGGGCGTCCGGCTCTCGGGCAGCGAAGACAGTGCCAATCTGCCTGCGAGTCTCGGCTATGCCCGCTCATGCTCAATGACTGGCTCGGGGCTCCCACAGAGCCCCTCCTGGTCTCCATCCCCCAAACCCCTTCTTTAAAAGGAATGAGAGCATTTGTTGAGAGCTTCCAGAATAGCAAGAGAGCACAGTGCTAGACAAACAGAGTTTTCATCATTACCGTCTCGGTGTTTGATGTGCGAATGGTGGTCATAACTTAACCCAGAATTATACGGGAGCCAAGAGCGAGTTTTCTACATAAATTCTCTCTGGGAAGATCACCACTCTTCTGTCAAGTCAATACCCCATTTGTATGCACAAACCATTCATCGTCCCTGTCTTTTAAGTCCTTTGATGGATCAAGTTGGGCCGACCCAGCCCCTGTCTTTCTCCTTCTTCATAACTCAGCCCTGCTGGCGGGATTCACTGCCTCATTTAATAAAGAGCACACACCTGCCCAGGGCCCGGTGGGACCCTCCTCTCCCCTGAGGGCTCCGAGAGCTGAGAAACACCAGTCAAACTGGCTACCACCCGGCGGGACAGCCTCAGAGAGGGGGCGAGACATCGACTCTGGGAGGGTCACAGCGGGTCACACTGGCGTCTTTCTGTTTCTCCGCCGGGAATCGGCCCTCTCATGGTGGTGATCCGAACTGGAGGAGCTGAAATGAATTGGAAAACGGGGGTCTAATCTGAACAAAGAGCTCTCTTATCAGAACCAGCATATTCTAGATCTATGGACCTTTAGCAGTTTAAATAGTGCGTGAAGACACTCAGTAAAGTCAAAGGATTCTAGCAGGACACAGTGACAGCAACACAAGTCTTACTTTCAACTCGACCTCAGAGGCGTTCAGCAAGTGGTCATCTTTCAGCACGTGAGCCCCAGCCTTCTGTAGCATTTTACGCACCGAAAGGCTCACTTTGTGAGATTAACAGAGCAACTAACAAGCAGTTAACAACCGTGTAAGCCCGGCATTGTGTTTGACGCCAAACGATCTCGCTAGGAGCGCATCGTCCCACAGGGACGGTCCAGCACTCGGCCAGCAGTCCGGTCACCGCTGCTGCTTGGTGTTTCTGAGAGAGGTCAACCTCTAAGAGCTCAGCCACCACCTGCGGCGAAAACTGGGGTGACAGGCTGCTCTCTGTGCCCCGAGTGGAGGCAAGAGGCGGAGTCACGTAGGGGTGTGTCCTCCTGCTCTGTCCACTCAGGAAACTGGAATCCAGAGGCTGCTGGCCAGTTAGGGCGTCCTGTCGGGATGCCACCTTCTCCCCAGCTCGGGGGTCACATCGCAGCTCCGTCACTGCCCCGCCCTGTGGGGTAGCGGGCGAACTTCTCTCAACTCTCATTTCTAGACTAGACGCGATGGTGTCTGGCTCCAGGCTCGCAGTGGAAATTCATCGCGCGCTGAGCATAATGGCTCTTGGTGAGTTATCAATAAAATATAAATATTATTATAGAAAACGATATTATGATTAATCAAAGCTCCCCGAAGGAGTGCGCTTAACACAAACGCTGCCGAGGTAGTGGAAGCAGCTGGCAGGACAGACGGACATCAAGCAGCTCGTCTAAGAAGCACCGTCCCACGACCGAGACAAACTCTCCTGTGGGCGGGCTCTCCTCCCGGCCCCTGCTCCTGGCTTTGTCTGATCCCTGGCGCCTCCCGCGGCCACAACAGCAGACCCTGACACAAGCCACTGCCCCTTTGCCCTTCCCGATCTCTCTCTGTGTGTCTCTGTCTGTCTCTCTGTCTCTCTCAATGGCTCGAAGTGCACAATTTACAGCTTTGAATTCTTTAGCCCCCAGAGGAGCCCACACGTGTCTGTGTAGGAAGGGACTGAACAAAGTCACTCTTCTCTCTTGAGGAAAGGAGACATCAGGCCGTTGAGATTCAGGGTCGGCCCTCTGTTCCTCCACATCACCTTCACCTCTAGGGAGTGAAGCAAAAGTGAAATGTCCACCCATTGTGCATGCGTGTGTGTGCGTGTGTCTCTGTGTCTGTGTGCGTGAATCTGTGTGTGCACATGTGTGTCTGTGTGTGTGAATCTGTGTGTGCACATGTGTGTCTGTGTGAATCTGTGTGTGCACATGTGTGTTTGTGTGAATCTGTGTGTGCACATGTGAATCTGTGTGCACATGTGTGTCTGTGTGAATCTGTGTGTGCACATGTGTGTCTGTGTGCCTGAATCTGTGTGTGCACACGTGTGTCTGTGTGCCTGAATCTGTGTGCACATGTGTCTGTGTGTGTATCTATGTGTGCGCATGTGTGTCTCTGTGTGTGAATCTGTGTGTGCACATGTGTGTCTGTGTGCGTGAATCTGTGTGTGCACGTGTGTGTCTGTGTGCCTGAATCTGTGTGAGCATGTGTGTCTGTGTGTGAATCCGTGTGTGCACATGTGTCTGTGTGTGTGAATCTGTGTGTGCACATGTGTGTCTGTGTGCGTGAATCTGTGTGTGAACATGTGTCTGTGTGCCTGAATCTGTGTGCACTTGTGTCTGTGTGTTCACATGTGTGTCTGTGTGCGTGAATCTGTGTGTGCACACATGTATCTGTGTGCGTGAATCTGTGTGTGCACATGTGTGTCTGTGTGCGTGAATCTGTGTGTGAACATGTGTGTTTGTGTGCCTGAATCTGTGTGCACTTGTGTCTGTGTGTTCACATGTGTGTCTGTGTGCGTGAATCTGTGTGTGAACACGTGTGTCTGTGTGTGAATCTGTGTGTGCACATGTGTCTGTGTGCGAATCTGTTTGCGCATGTGTGTCTTGTGCGTGAATCTGTTTGCACGTGTGTGTCTGTGTGCCTGAATCTGTGTGAGCATGTGTTTCTGTGTGTGAATCTGTGTGTGCACATGTGTGTCTGTGTGTGAATCTGTGTGTGAACATGTGTGTTTGTGTGCCTGAATCTGTGTGCACTTGTGTCTGTGTGTTCACATGTGTGTCTGTGTGCGTGAATCTGTGTGTGCATGTGTGTGTGAATCTGTGTGTGCATGTGTGTGTGAATCTGTGTGTGCGCGTCTGCGTGCATGAATGTGCATGTCTGTGTCACACGCACGTGCACATGTCTTGTGCTGCATGTGTGTGTCTGTGCACGTGTGTGCGTGTCGTGTTTGAAGGGGGAGACTTCCCAGGCTCAGGTGCTCCTTGACTGAGTGAGAACCTGTGTCTTTTCTTCAGGTACTTGCCATTCTTCCCCAGGAGACTGCTGGGCTGGCTTCTGCAGCAGATCAGCACCGATTTAAAAGCTGTCTTCGTGCTGCTGCCAGACGGGCTGCAAACGGGCCTGCCAGCACTGATGGCACCTGGGGCCTCTCGGGAGACCCTCCGCGGCTTGCCCTCCATGCCCAGTGTGCCTTCCTAGCACATAGGGTGCTGCCCCCACCACGCTTTCCAAGTCTGTCCTTTTTAAACACAACACACAGACTGGATATAGTCACTATTTCTGCAGATGCAGATTTCTTTTCCTGCCATCAGTACCAACGCGATGTAACCAGCACAACCTCACATCTTGAATGTGCTCACACTCACACCAGAGATAAATAACCCTTGCAAGAGCTCGTGTTTCTAACAAGCCATTTCAGTGATTCCAAGCATCAGTCCCCGTGGCAGAGACCCAGCTCATCAGCTCAAAGGCCAAGTCAGAAAGATGTCTCGGACTGACCTGAGTCATCAGAATCTTCCTGCACAGGGTCTCTGCTGACTCTTGGCGGAGGGCCCTGTGTCCTAACCGCCCCTCCTGCTCCTCAGTCCGCATCTGGTGGCTGGGCACCGCCTCCCCCACCCCCGGTGCCCAAGGTGAGCCGGACAGCAAGACAGTCTCCCTGCTGTCAGCCCCACCGGCAATTTCCAGCGCCGTTGTACACTCCACCACTCATCTCGGGCTCAGCGAAGTCTTTCAGGCCTGGCTGCTACCCCGCCAGCGCCTGGAGGCTGTGTTTAATGAACACAGAAGGGCTGGAACAGGGCAAACCGTGGAATTGATCTCAGGTAGCCCTCCCGCGTCTGTCTTAACGGTGCCCGATGCCCACCACACTAGCCACAACGTTTATTTTGCTTCAATTCCCCGAGTCCTTAAAGAAAATGTGAAATAAATCGATCCATAAAGAACACGGGACGTGATGCAGTGACCTGTCCACGGTCCACGGGCACTTGTGTTTTAAGTGAGGAGCTTAGGGGTTAAAGCAAAGTAGTGGTTTTAATATGGGCTTGTTTTCGTGAGGGAGGGAGAGGGGGCCCGGGGGAGAGACAGCCAATGACTCAAAGTCGGGAGCGTGACAGCTTTGGAAGGTCAGAGTGACGGAGCAACTAGGTCTCTGGCAGGACCCCCGGAGCCACGAGCAGATGTGAACGAGCTACGTCAAGAGGAGGCTGCTGTTCAGCATTTCCTTCATCTCAGTGATCACAAACACTTTTTTGAAAGAGTATTTCAAGGGACGGGATGTTCAGAGGATTGGCTTTGGAAGTAACCACCTCAGAGACACGCTTCTAGTGACCGAGACGGGCCGATCCTGAAGGCGGCATCGCCTCTCTGGTCACCACTGTGCAGAAAGGCAAGGCCCCGGGTGAGACTCTCTGTGGACCCCTGGGCGGTGGCAAGCAGCTTACCGAGCTGCTCAGAGACCTGGAAGGTGCGGAGGGAGGCCCCACTGCAAAGACTGAGGAGGAGCCTGGGCTCAGACCCGGCCCGTGGAGGCGGACAGCGATGTGAGGCGTGTGTCCCATGCTGACACCCGCCAGCAGCGCCGGCCACAGGGAAGCACAAAACGACCAAGCACAGAGGGAGGCTCGGCCGGATAAGGCCGGTCCACCACTGCTGGCCCAACAGGGTCACAGAGAATGGCGGTCATGGCGGGGTTAGAGGCTCGTCCACCCGCAGTGGATTCACCAAGACCAGCAGCTGCTGTCACTGGCAAACGTCGACTCTCCCAGCAGCGGAAAACTGTGCTGAACCTTCGAGGTGACATCACTGAAGTCCAATCAGCCGCCTGGGCTAAGGTGCCTGCATCGGAAACTGAACCCTGGAAAGTGATTTGCTGCCTGAAGTGGACATGCATTCTGAGCATTGGTGGCCGGTGCCTGAAAGCTTCAGCCAACACCGCCTGAGGATGGAAACGCTTGATCCACTTGGGCAGGACCCTGCAGGATCCCGCTCCAAACAAGGACCAGCCCCACAAGCTCTGCTGGTCCAGTGCACCAGCGAGGGCTCCTGGCCCGAGAGGGCGGGTGTCGTGACGATCGATGGGACAACCAGCATTAGGCAAGTCCCCCGGTACTGGTCCCCCACCACCACCTTGGACACACCCTTTAATCAGTTCAACTCCCAGAAAAGCGACATTGTTCCTTCCATTTGGCAGCTGGAAAGATTGAGAACACCACAGGACAGAACCTGGAACACATTTGAGATTCATTAAATGATCGCTGAAGATTAAAACAGGGGTCAGGAGGTGGTTTAGCTGTGCTGCCGGGAATGCAGGTTTTGAGACGTGATCATAGGCGACCTCCTAACCCTGGGCTGCAAAGCTTGAACTCAACAGTTCGCGCAGCACACGTTCGCTGACCTCCTCCTGAGACTGTGTCTATAGCTTCATGAGTGTGTGACCTGTGGGGCACGCTGGGTGTGGGGGCAGCGGACAGGACCGAGGAGCTCTGCTGGCCGGTTTCTGCAGATACACTAAGGCCCACCTGGATGAGCATCCATTCTCAGCCAGGCCTCCAAGTGAGAAACGCCTCGTCCTTCCAGAAAAAAGAAGAGCCCAAGCAATCTCTCCAGGGATAGCCCGGGTACCTGCATGGACTGCGGCAGGTAACAGACTCACAAAGACTCCACGACGGAAAGAGACGTGACTTTGGTGAGAACAGGTCAGGCACGCAGCTGGCACTTTTGCCGAGCAGACAGGAGGGAACTTCGTCAGCGACCCACTGATTCCTGCGCAAGGTGACCTCAGAGCTACTGCATCAGAGCCCAGGCGGAGAATTCCTCCCAGGTTGCTCTAAGGAGGTTTTTTAAGTAGTGGTATATTCTTAGCACAATCTCTGTGGGATAAGAACAATGGGAAGCAGAGAGAACATCAGCTGAGAAAGCCAGTAGTGTCAGCGCTGAGACAATATTGCAACATGGGGACCCAACTTGTCAGCACTGCCCAGAAGAGGAAGGGGGCCGGGGCACAGTGACCCTGGTTGATCCACAAATCTGTGCTTGGCAGTGACACCTGAGCAGTGTATGGTTCTTACCTCAGAGTGAAATGTCATCAAGAAAACCTTGTGTTGCTTCATGCAGCCTCCATGAAGGGCACCCTCCGGGCGTGGACACATCTCCCCAGACCTCAGGTGATGGCTAGTTAAGACTCTAAACTCCCTCTAAGATCTGTCTTCACAGGATGTGTGGGGACCCACATCTGCCGTCTTTTGTTCGCTGACATCTTCCTGGAGAATGGAGCCGATTTCAAGTCTCCGACAGGCTAGAAATGTAACTTCAATGAAAGTGATGGACACTGAAGTGTCACGCAAGACAGGAAGCTGATCGAATCACATGTCAGTGAGACGGAGAGCGACGCTGATGTTGTAGAACTTACAACCCGATAGTCAAACACACAGCCCAATGCAGGAAACGAAGACCCTGCTCAGAAATGGAATCCTCTGGAGCAGACAAAGTGTATTCAATCCCCTCACACTGAACCTGCGCCTCCTCGGCTCCTGGCACAGTTCTAGGCACCAGAAATACACGAGGAAGAAGAGGGCCAGGTTCCTGGGCTCACGGCCTTGGGGAAGGCACACTCTGCCATCCTACATTATTCCTGGCTAGGATCTGAAAATAGACACCCCTGCTACTTGAGCCCTTCCCACTGGGGTCCCTGCACCAAGTGGCAGACTTTGTCTCGTTGTCAGTGAATTAGGACATCCCAAGGAAGGTTGTAGGGAGGGAACGCAAGCCGGCATCGTGCGCCCTGCTCCCAGGGGTGCAGCCCAGCTCCAAGACTCCGGGGCCTGGCAGCGCTGCTGCCTTAGAGGATGCACTTCTGGTTCCGGTACAGTAAGGACCACACACGTTGTACATGGCTCCCTAGCAGCTGAGCGAGACACGCGTTCGGTGCCTGGGATGCAACAGCAGGAAATTCTGGTCTGGGTAGGGGAACCGAAGCCGGGATGGTCAGGCAGCCAGCAGGGTTCCATGGTGACAGCTGGGCCTTCATGTTCAGGGAGCTCTGGGTGCCATCTTGGATGATGCCTGGGGTTACCCACGTGCCACGAAAGAGTGAGGACCCCAGCATCTAGCCACCAGCTCCTGTCACTTGTTGTTGCTGAGATAGGGAGGAGAGTTCCCTGGTACCTCCCGTCTGACCAGCGTGTGGGCAGAGTGGACAAGGAAATGCAGATGGAGGTGCTAAAGTCTTCAGGTTACACAGAAATGTTGGCACCAAGTGTGGGGGTGGGGGGGAGTTTGATTGGACACCTGTGACGAATTCAGCTGCAGCCATGCATGTATTTCTCCAACAGGCTTTTGCTGAGAGCCTACCAGGTCCAGTCCTGCTGTGGACAGTTCCCTGTCTGGACCTAGCCAGTAGGACTTTGGGTGCACTATGTCCATTCCTTCAGCAGTGACTGTGTGTGTTGTGCGACACGTCTGGCATGACCAACCGAAGTCGAGAGGCGCACCCCTCCTCCGCAGGCCGAGCCACACACCCTGCTGTTGGGTCTGTAGTACCGTCACGCTCCATCCCTGCTGCCTGTCTGACCTTCTCTCTTCCTGAAGATCGAGTCACCAAAGGCATCTCGAATCTGACTGAAGGAGAGAGGACAGAGAAAAGAATCTCACAAGCAGCCTGTATCCCACTCATCCCCGCAGACAGGTGTCCTCAGAATCCCATCTCTCTGAGAAGTCCTAACTTATATTCGCACTAATACAAGTAAAAAGTGCCTCTTTGTTTCAACGTTCTCCTCATGTGATGATCAGGAGCACTGACCTGCTCTCAGAAATGTGTTGTCCACTTGAATTTCTTTCGTGAGTTTCTTCTTCACAGGCTCCACCATATCTATCTGCAGTTTTCTTATTGCTTTATTTATCAGCTAGGAGTCAAATATTTTATTTGGTTTTTATTTGTCTTCTAAACTTTTAGCATGTCTTCTTATTCTATAGTTTGTGATGTTATTGTTTTATCTGGCTTTGTTTGGTTTCTTAGGTTTAACTAGTCATAGATGAATAATTTCCACCTTGGTGTCAGACTAAGACTGACTCTTCTCCGCCCAGAATAATCAGTGTGCCTGGTTTTGCTTCTTTCAGGGCAAGGGGCTATTTCATTTGTTTCAGTTGGAGAGGAGGCAGTTTATTGCTAATTTACTCTTGAATTAAAAGGTGCTAGTCAGTGCCCTTAGAGCAAGAAAGAAACTCAGACAATTACGCGGTTCAGGCTACATGTGAGCAGACTTCTTCCCATTAGCAGAGAGGGCTAGAGTGATGAGATGGACAGGCCAGTTCCATGTCCAGTGGCAGCAGCTCAGGACACAGCCCACTGCTTCCTGATTCTGGATTACTCTTGCTAATCACCCGTTCCCCCCGGCAGGTTAACATCTCCTGGCCAGAATGGAGTCTCTATTAGTTCCACAGAATCCCCTCCAAAGCCGTGAGGAGGGACGTCACAGCTAAAATAAGGGTGCGAGGCAGACAACAGGATCCAAAGCCCACGACTGGCTCCGTGTGTAAGAGTGCCCAGAAAAAGCAAACCTTGGGAGACAGGAGGCAGAGTCGGGACTCCGGGCCTGAAGGGAAGAGTGCTGGGAGCAGCCGCTAGTGGACACGGGGGTGTCGTGATGGGTGATGAAAATGTTCTGGAAGCAGGCACACCATTGCGAATGGACTAGATGCTACAGTTGGTGAATCATAAAGCAGTTGGTGATTCTGTGTTATGTGTATTTTATTACAATTTAAAGAGAGAGAGAACCAAAAGGGAGCAGCTTTTCTGCTCCTCTACACAGTGCAAAGGGCCGGACAATATTCCCTTGCATGGGCGGAGAGACGGCTCTGTTCATCTGGTGTCTCTTCTGAAGACCCGAAGCTCTGTCCTGGATCCTGGGCCAGTTTCTCACTGACCAGACCTGCCTGTGAGGCTCGACTGCAGACCAGAGACCAGCTGGGGTGACGGGTGTCCGTGGGGCTTCCCTGGGCCTGGAAGCCTGCAGGGAGCCCCCTGAGTAAATGGACTCTGCTGGCAAGAATGTGCTGGGAGCAGATGTGGGCAGACTGTCACATGCCTGCCACAGCATCGCCCTGTGCTATGACCTCTACCTCGATATGTGCAGTGGGACAGCTGGTTAGAACGGTATTTGACAAAGTTCCCAGTGGGACAGGTTTCTCCAGACAGCATAGGAGGCCAGCTCCTCATAGGTGGAATTTCCAAAAGAAAGTCTTAAGTTTGACCAGTGGAAAGGGCCAGTCATGCAGGACCCCTTCCTGCAGCCATCCTGGGACCTGGGGGCCCCCTCATGCAGCCATCCTGGAACCTGGAGGACCCCTTCCTGCAGCCGTCCTGGGACCTGGGGGGCCCCCTCATGCAGCCGTCCTGGGACCTGGGGGCCCCCTCATGCAGCCGTCCTGGAACCTGGGGGCCCCCTCATGCAGCCATCCTGGGAACTGGGGGCCCCCTCATGCAGCCGTCCTGGGAACTGGGGGCCCCCTCATGCAGCCGTCCTGGAACCTGGGGGCCCCCTCATGCAGCCATCCTGGGACCTGGGGGCCCCCTCATGCAGCCATCCTGGGACCTGGGGGCCCCCTCATGCAGCCATCCTGGAACCTGGGGGACCCCTTCCTGCAGCCATCCTGGAACCTGGGGGGGCCCCTCATGCAGCCATCCTGGGACCTGGGGGACCCCTTCCTGCAGACATCCTGGGACCTGGGGGGCCCCCTCATGCAGCTATTCTGGGGTCTGAGGACCCCTTTCTGGGGGACAGGCCCGGGCTCCCATCAGCAGCTGAGGATGGCCAATCACAGAAGCCCAAAGAGACTGGATCTGAAAATCTGAGCTGAACCAACCACGCTCAGTTCTGGAACATTCCAACCTCTACAATTCTTATTATGGAAGTTTTTGTTGTTGTTGTTGTTGTTGTTGTTTCAGTGTACCAGGTAGAAGCAGGACTCCTTGGAGTAATTATTACCTCTTTTCAGAAAGCTATATAATTTCATCTCCAACGAACTGCTGATCTTAGAAAACAGTTTGCCAAGAAACATTCCTTGAATTCCCAAAGGGCGAGAAACTTTTTTACTTCAGCCCCTTGAGAAAGCCTTTACACACACAGCAGAACTAAAGAACAAATTTGATTTCACCTCCATTTCAGATATGATTCGACTAATTTTGTTACGGATGGGGGCAGGAGCACAGGATGAGACATCTCTGGGTGGTTTGCAGCCTCCAGACGTTTCTCAGGTGCTTCAGAGGTATCTGAGCCTTCTGCAGAAGTGATGGCGCCGATGGCATCCTGACAGCAGGGTCTCAGAGAGCAAGAGGTGAGGCAAAAAACAAGAGAATCCTTTCTCTGGTGCCCTGAGAATTCAGGCTGTTTTACCTGCATCCTGCCTCCAGCTCTTCATCCCTCTACTGATCAACCCCAAATAACATTATTTTTACAGCACATTTGGAAATCACAATTAAAATTGCAAGGTAGGGTGAGAAACCTCAGACCAGGGGAAGGGAGAGGGTCTGGGCCTGTGGGAACTCCCAGGCACCGCCCTGGGGGGAGCTGGGCAGAAAGTGAGCCCAGGGGATCCGCCCACGGCAGATTCCCAGCCACAGCGTGGCCCCCAGCCTAGCCCTCAGCGGCTCAGGGACATACGTGTCTTCACCAGCAGGGAGACTTCAGGTCATTTTGTTTGCTTCCTGGTATTTTCTTCTCATCTACTGACATTTCCCACAATAAACATGGGTTTCTTTTCACAACAAGGAACTATCTTACTGTATGTTTAATTTCCTGGGGCTACAGACGATGTGAAAGGGGATTTTAAAGGGGGCGTGGATACGCAGCTCACGCTCTCCCACATCTTCTTTTTAATGTTTCTTTAGCGTGTTTTCAGAGTTCAATCTGCCGTGCGGCTGTTCCCAGGGTGCGTGGAGTGCTGCGTGCGTGGTGCTGCGTGCGTGCATGTGCGTGCGTGGTGCTGCGTACGTGGCGTGCGTCCTGCTGCGTACGTGGCGTGCTTGCATTCATGTGCGTGCGTGGCGAGCGTGCGTGGTGCTGCATGCGTGCATGTGCGTGCATGGTGGTGCGTACGTAGCGTGCATGCATTGGTTGTGTGTGCGTGGGGTGCGTGAGTGGTGCTGCATGCGTGCAGGTGCGTGCATGGTGGTGCGTGCGTGGCGTGTGTGTCTGCGGTGATGTCATTCTCTCTCCTGGTCATTGGTTCCCCACGTAGTCAGTCCTCAGCTCCCTGCCCCAAGCCTCGACCTACTTTATCCAAACGGACAGTCTTCCACCCGTTAAACCAAATTGAGAGAAACACGTTTTGAAGTTTGATGCTGAAATAAACCATAAAGCTAGTGGATGTAGAAGAAAGATATCGCCCTTTATTTTGCACTCAAAGTTGCTGAAATTTGAGCCCTTTCCCATAATAAACTCTGGGTGGGCAGGTGTGTCACAGACCTCTCCGCCTCTTCACCAGCCACAGCGAAGGGAAACACAGGGTGATTTCTTCCATGGAGAATGCGAAGTCCGTGTTTTGCTTTGCCAGAGAATGCCTGCCTAAAATTTACTGTAAACAAAAATGCCAGCCACACCTGCAGTAAAACCCTCAAGCGTCCCCTCCACTCTGCCTTAAGAAAGAGAAAGTCCCTTTCTGTCTGCCAAGTGTTTTTTTTTTTCCCCTTTAAAACTTTGAAATGTGCAGATTTTCACTGATGTCCAAAGGCACCCATGTGAATAAACTTTTCATATGAAAACAGCCAGGCAAATGAGTGGTGCTGGTGTCAGTGCTGGTGGAGATGATGCTGATGATAAACAAAGAAAGAAGACGAGCAGCAAGGGCTTTCCTCTGTGTCTCTCCTCCAGGATGGCTTCTGGGGGAATGACTGGGCCCAGCCACCCACCTAGAACCTTAATTCATAAAGAATGTACGTGCATACATGCATGCATTTGTGTGAGCCTGTGATGCGTGTGCAAAATTGTAACTTGTTGACTCAACTCCCATCTCCATGATGTCTCGCCACGTGCTGTGTCTTCATGGCTGCAGATTCTGGAAGCAGGAGAAAGAGTGGCTGGCCCAGCACCAGCATCTCTGAGTGTAGCTTCTCACTGGCCAGACACGTTTGTGTATGGAAGCATGAAGTCCATTGCCCTCTAAGAGACGGCATTACGTCTTCCAGAAAGATGCATGCAAGCCCTAACTCCCAAAGCCTTTGAAGGTGACTTTAGTTAGAAATACAGTCTTTGTAACAAGATACAACATTTGCTGGTGAATGTGTGGAGGAAAGAGAACACTGGTGCACTGCTGAGGACGTAACTGGGGCCGCCACTTTGGAAAACAGTATAAAGAGTCCTGAAAAATTAAGACCAGAGCTACGATGTGGTCCAAGGATTCACTTTCCAGGGATCTATGTGAAGACTATGAAACCACGAATTTGAAGAGACATATACACCCCATGTTCATTGTAGTGTATTTACAATGGCCAAGATTTGAAAACAACCCGAGTGCCCACATATGGATAAAGAAAGAAAATGTAGCATATATACACAATGGAATACTAGTCATCTATTAAGAAAAAAGATGAGTTCTTGCCATTTGCAATGACATGGATGGACCTAGAGGGGATTGTGTTAAGTGAAATAATTCAGAGAGATGAAAATCATGATTTCATTCATATGTGGAAGATAAAAGAGCAAGCAGAAGAAAACAAAACTAATCTCTCAGACTACAAGAACAAAATAGTGGTTATCCAAAGGAAAGAGGGAAGAGGGTGAGTAAACTGGGTAAAAGAAGTCAACTGTATGGCAAAGGATGGAAATCAGACTTGCGGTGGGAATCATGATGCAATGGATAGAGAGAAGGAGGATAAGGCTACAAACCTGAAAAAAATGTAGCACTCTAAACCAATGTTACTTCAATAAAAGATTTTTAAAGATAAAGTGAAAAGGAAATAGTGTCTTTGTCGATGTAGGTAAGCTAGAATCTGAAGACCCAACTAGATTTACATGGGGCCCTAAGTCTTAGAGTGGCTCCCTAAGGGAACAGGGAGGCACACTGGAGACAGGGAGGCACATTGGAGACAGGGAGGCACAATGGAGACAGAGGCGGAAAGGAAGCACAAGGGAAAGCAATGTGAAGACCGAGGCAGGACCGGAGCCACCAGAAGCTGGGGCAGAAATCAGGAGACGGGCTCCCGCAGAACCTTGGGAAGGAGCCCGCCCTGCTGAAGCCCTGATTTGGGAGGTCAGGCCTCCAGAACTGAGAGAAGAAGCGTCTGTTATCTTAAGCCATAGCATTTGTTGTACATGGTCTGGAAACCCTAGGAAACGAATACATACTCCTCGAGCCTGGTGGTTTCTGCCCACCATGTCCAAACCTTGAGTTCTTCTGCCTTCTTTCAGCTGCCAATTCTACCCAGAACCCACCCCATCCAGGCCTCTCCTGTTTGCCTTCCCCTCCCCTAGTTTGAGTCCTGGCTACATCAGAATGACAGGAGGATTTTAAACAACATGGAGACCAGAGGTCCATTCAGTAAGAGTGTTGGGATGGGAAGCCGGAGTGAGGCCTGAGCGCAGGGATTGTTTACTGGCCTCCGGGACGTAATGCGAAGCCAAAGTGCAAGATCCCGTGGGAGCCCGGGACTTCTGGTGGGGTCCACCCGAAGCCCTCCACTCACGGCCCGGCCAAAGTCCCTTTCACAACCACGCGATGGCGGTCCCCTGGCCCCATAGGCCTTAAGTCTGAGGCTGCACAAGCATTTCCCGGATAGTCTATCAAAGGGCGAGTTCCCTGGCTCCAACTCACCTCCAGTGACGGTGACTCTCTCCGTCTGGGCTGTGTTCAAGAATGTGGGCTCGTGGCGTGCGTGCCTTCCTGGGGCACTGGACACCCCTGGACAGCTTGACAACAAACCCAGCACCCAGGCCACACCCCAGACCAACCAAACCGGAACCTCTGGGGAACCACGCTGGCGTCAGAACTTTTCCATCTGTCCATCTGATCCTAACGTCCAACAGAGCTGGAGACCTGCCGCTTCCGGAAGCGCCCCCCCTCAGCCCCCCACCACAGCAGCTACAACGGTGAGAAAACTGGGTAGGTGATCAGGGTCTTCAGGAAGGTGCCATCTGGTAGGAGAGTCAAATAGTGCTCACTCAAGGACATACGTCGTAGACAACTCCACGCGGTAGTGGGTATGATGGCGGAGCCTGAGAAAGGGCCTGAGAAAGACTGTGTGGGGCTGAGGACGGCTTCTCTGAGCAGGAGCCAGAGACACTAACAAGAATGTGGGGGCCCAAGCTTCCCCAGGAGAGAAAACAGCACATGCAAAGGCCGGGGGGGCCAGAGAAAATGGTACATCAGGTAACTAAAAACAAAAAGCAAGAAAGCCTTGTGACTGAAAGGCAGTTAACAAAGCAGCGGCAGTTCCTTTTACTGAGAATGGAGAAGCACAGGGGAGGAACAGCTCTGCCGCGTGAGCCACAAGGCACGTCAGGAGCCCTCTGGGGGCTGCTGGTGTGGGGTGGGCGTGAGTCCTCCTACTGAGATCAGAAGCAAGAAGCGAGCACACAGCTGGCCTCCACTGGCTGGAGACTCCCCTCTAGCAGTCTCCACCCTGTGAAAGTTCTGTCTCCGAGGGCTGCATCGGCTCGCCTGAGCATCATCTTGGGCAATCCCTGTTCCTCTGCGCCCCCAGACAAGTGGCTCGTGACCGTCGAGATCCTACCTCCTCCAGCTTTGCCCTCTCCCCTCCACCAGTCACCGCCGCGCTGGTGCCAGACTCCTGACTCCAGTTTCTCGTCTTTCCAGCCCATCCTCTGTACCAGTCTAGAGAAGCTGCTCGATCATGCCCCTCCCTGCCTCACACTCCCATGTCGTCAGAGTCGCCCACAGAACTCAATCTGACACTCTTGACCAGAGTCACAGGCCTTTGCTCTCTGGCCTCTGCTTGCTTGTCCGCCCTCGGCTGCACAGCTCTGGGCCCCAGAATGCCTGGTCCATACCTCGCCGGGTTACTACCGCACATCTTTGCACAGCGTTCTGTCTGTAAAGATCCCGGCACACCTAGAACTGTGTCATCCCAACACGTCTCTTCCCCTTTTGGAAGATGTCCTCTTACACCCTCCAACACTGACAGGTGGGAGCTGAATTCTTTTCACAGACACAGCCTCCCCAGCCATAGACAGACCCCCGGCCAACCTAAGCCAATCATGACTCTTCCCTGGGACTTCAGAGGCAGAGAGGGGGGCCGCGCCTTCCTGGCCCTGGGGTGAGTGGGGTGCGATCCCTGGGAAGGCCAGCTGTCTCGTTGCTCAGCAGGGAAAGTAACTGTTGAGGACGATGTGGACTCTGAGAAGCAGAAGGAGAACGTTCTGGCGACTTACTGGAGACCCCAGCCAGGTGTGTGTTCCACATGGGTCTGCTTGAGTCGGGTCTATGTCCCTTGCGACTTGACACGTGGGTTGTCAGGTATTGGTGGGGAAAGAGGAGGGGCCGGGATGAATGGGCAACTGGAGTCACGCGGCCCCTGCAGAGACGAGATTTACAAGCTGGGCAGCCACCAAGCCCCGGACAGGCCCCGGGGTGCCCACTCAACACTGGGGGGCCTGGGGCTTCGGAGCCCTTTGGCCTCTACACTGGGGCTGCCTCGCTGAGGCCTGTGCAGGCCAGGGATTGATATGCTCCAGAGACAGTGACCGGTGAGCAGAAGGCTCCAGGCTAGTCCCCAGAGCTGCCCTCAGCCTCCTGGTCTTTTCCTGCCCCAATCTACCTGCCCAGCGCCCTTGAGTGTCCACCTCTCTCTCCCCTTGAGTTCTGCAGGCCCAAATCCACCCTTTCGCATCTCGCTCTGTGACGTGGGGCGCAGGAGCCGTCTCAGCCCGGGACCACCTGACCCTGCGGCCAGCCGGAACTCGGTCCTCCGCCCGCAGTGCAACTGCTCAGGAAGCACACCTGACCTCACAAAACAGTAGACTGAAGGGCTGGGAGTCGAAGGAAGCCTCTTAGGGATATCTGGCTGTAAAGCTGTAGATTTTAATGTCAGCTTAATACATCTTGCTTCCCCTTGGAACCCCACTGACCGTGGGCCAGTCACCACCGTGTCTTCTCATCTTGCCTCTGCTGCACCCAACGTCATGCCTCGGCCACAGCAGGCTCTCGGGAAATGCTGGGAGGCTGCAGCGCCCCATCTTTCGGGCTCCCGATGAAGCAGATTACTGAGCGCAGACAAGGCTCTCCTGGGAGGACAGAGGCCGGCAGCAGGCCTCTGACGAATGTGAAGGTCACACATGCCTCTTAAATGCAGCAAATCCACATCAGACTCTCATGGTTTTATCAAGCCCTGCACAGCCGGTCTCCCCACCGTAAATCGCTCCCCCCAGTCATGTCTACTTCCCAAAGCCCACTGGCTTGACTGACCCCCAACCCTCTCCTCTGCCCCCTCGATACTTCAGGCCACTCCTCCTCTGTCACCGGACCCTTGTCTCTGCTGTTCCTGCCCAAACACAGTATTTGTGGGGAAGCCTGTGGTGGCCACCCACCCGCCCCAGGGCACATGCCCGAGACCATCGGACACTGCGTACCGCCTGCCATCCTTTAGCCCTTATTCCCTGCTGCCCAGTGACCATCCAGCCCCATTTGCTCAAAACCCAGTAGGACCCCAGGGCCTGAGAGCCTCCTTGATAAACCAGGGACGTTCAAGACAAACAGAGACAAGCTTCCCACGCGAGACACGGTGAGCAGGTTACAGCTCTGTGGAGGGGTGAATGCTGTACCCCACCAAATCCAAAGTTGATGCCCCACCACCCGATGTGATGGTTTGGAGGCGGGGCCTTCGGGAGGCGACTGGGGGGAGATGCGCCCCAAGGGCGGGGCCCATCATGGATCGGGGCCCATCAT
The DNA here is from genome assembly GCA_004363575.1 of Solenodon paradoxus. Taxonomy (NCBI): domain Eukaryota; kingdom Metazoa; phylum Chordata; class Mammalia; order Eulipotyphla; family Solenodontidae; genus Solenodon; species Solenodon paradoxus. The sequence continues at coordinate 34,261 of RJWH01004453.1, read as the reverse complement.
GGATCAGCGCCCTCGCAGAGGAGGGACAGTGGAGCCCCACGGAGGCGGCTGTGGGCACACGGCCAGAGGGGGGCGCCTCCCACAAGCCAGGACCCACCAGGACCCTCATCTCCACACATCCAGCCTCCAGAACTGTGAGAAACGGATGAACGCTGGCATGCCCTGGTGGAGGAGCGGTTAGGTCACTCACCTCCAAAGGCGCACAGTCCACACACCCCTGGCCTCGAGTCTGGGGCCGGGAGCAACCAGCTACATGAAAACAAAGTGTTTCTTGCTCCTCTCTTCCTGCCCGCCTACTCGCCTTCATTCCTGCTGCACCTTTCCTTTAAAAACAAAAGAAAGAAATGGAAGTCTGTGTTGAAGCCTGGTCTGTGGAGTTTGGTTCCAGCAGCCACTGACTGAGACAGGTTCCTAAAAACCATTTAGGATTTTCCCACACACAGTGTCGTTTTGCACTGCTCAGTCTGCTGGAACCCTTCCCAGGTGAAAATCTCCTTTTACTGAATTCACTCCTGTTCGTGCTTCAAGACTCTGAGGGAGGCCCTCAGCCTGGGACTCCTTCTGGGCTCAGCTGGCACACCCTGGCGAGCTTAGTGTCTCTCCTCTGTCCCCCTGGTGGTCTGGGGATGCAGCTGCCACGCAGCTGTGGGCTGCACATTCTTCCTGGGTGACTGGCTCACTGGAGGGGGAGAACTCATGGGTCTCCTGTATCCCATCCATTGGTATCTCCAGAGCTGTACCTGAGAAGGAGGTAGTCAGTCAATCACTGAATTCGTTATCCAGGAGCCTGTATATCATCTTCTGTCAAAAAACTGCCATTTAGGAGTGTGCCTTGTTGCTCAGGTGACTGAGATAGTTGAGGCATGAATCATATAAAACCCAAGGACCTGGGTTCAAGACCCAGGACAGGGATGGTGGTCGTGGAAAGGAGGTAAAATATAGTTTAAAAAAATGCTTCCTCTACTCCCTTCCTCCCTCCTCCCTTCCTTCCTTTTAAAAAATAAAACCATTTCTAATTTAACAAAAAACTTAATGCTAAGAGCTCTTGAGCCATTTTGCACAGGGGCACCTTCTGGTTGAGTTTTTCAGATGTGTGTTCACTAGGAGGAAATTATTCCAAAATTGGCCAGCAGTCACAGAATAGCTTCTGTGTCTAAATCACACCTTAGTGATTACTTTTGGAAATGTACTCTCAGATACTTAATTGACTGCAAGTTTGCTTTAGAATTGAGATATTTAGTAAAGCATGTTTTAGATTTGCCTAGAATAATACACCCTGGTATTTTACAAGGATTAGCATACGCTTAAATGATGTAATAAATATAAAAGTGCCTTGAGTTATGTAAGCCCCGATAATAACATAACATTATCACCAAGGTCTCTCCTCCATTGTTATTGTAGTTGGTCGCCCGAAGTGCCTGCAGCAACTTGGAATATGGGAAAGTGGAGAACTGAAAAGCTCCTCCATTTATTGGACTCACACAAGTAATGTCCTTGATCTAAGCTTCTGTTTCCATTTTTTAAAAAGGGTTGGAATAAAAATATGAGGTAGCTTATGAACAAAGCCTGGAGTTTCAGAAGAGAATAATGTTGGCGAAGAAGTTGGAGATGGTGTTGGGATGAGATTGTGTTGGAATGGGAATGGTGTTGGGATAAGATGGTGTTGAATGGGGTGGTATTAGGATGGAGTCGGTGTTGGGAAAAGATGGTGTTGGGATGAGATGGTACTGGAATGGAGATGGTGTTGGGAAGAGATCGTGTTGGAATGACATGGTATTGAATTGGGGATGGTGTTGGGATAGGGATGGTGTTGGGATGAGATGGTGTTGGGAAGAGATGGTGTTGGGATAAGATGGTGTTGGGAAGAGATGGTGTTGGGATGGGATGGTGTTGGGAAGAGATGGTACTGGAATGGGGATGGTGTTGGGAAGAATGGTGTTGGGATGGGATGATGTTGGGATGGGATGGTGTTGGGATGGTGGTGTTGTCAATGATGGTGGTAGTGATGATGATGTTTATTAATGATGTTGGTATTTTTATGGTGGGGGTATTAAGATAGGAATGGTGCTGGATGAAGATGGTTCAGGGACAGGGATGCTACAGTGATGACAATGGTGTTGGGTTGGGATGGCAATGGTGTTATTATGATCACAGTGATGACGATGATAGAGATCATGTGTTGCTGGTGTGACAGGGATGGGGTGGCGATGATGGTCATGGTGGCATGATGGTGATGGTATTGTCAGCGACATTGGCCATGAGAAAGTGGGTCCGGAAGCTGTCAGCACCATGACAGTTCAGGGCCCTACTTGTAGAGAAAGTGCTCCATAAGGGTTTTGACTTACGATGGACCAGTGGCTTTGGGAGTCCTTTTATGCTATCCTGCCTTTTCTCACCATCAAATTCGCAGGCTCACAGTGTGCGATATGATCAGAGTCCAGACTACAGGAAAATGAATGTGAAGGACACATTGACTTTCAAGCCCTGATTTTCCTATTAGGTATTGATTATTCCGACTCAAATCTGGTTTCAAATGCTGAGGATTTTGAATGTCTTCACTTCTCTTTTTTCTTCTGCCCAAGTATGATCTCAGTCTCTCAGAGGACTTTCCGACTGTGACCTCCAGCAGCTGCTCCAGTCCCTCCATGCCTGGCTGCCCTGGGGTGACGAATCCTCATCCTTTTCCCTGGAGCACCACTTTGGAGCAGTGACTAGAAGAAAAGTCCGAGCTTACATCTAAAATTAGAATTGGCTGTGTCTAATTAAATCTCGATTTTGGCAAAGAAGTCATTTCAACTCCCAGCTACATTCTGAGAGTAAACAAAGGAGTCACCAGAAGCAGTGACTCTCATTGACAGACACAGGGGTCATGGTCTGTGCCCGTGAATCAGAAGCAGTACCGCTGCTCAGCCAGCTGGCTCTTCCCAGCCAAGCACCCACACCACGACGCAATGATTAGCCATTCTTCTTGCTTTCCCCCACCCCCACGTGCACTTAGCAGTGTCCAGACTTATTCTACAAATACTTCTGTGAGAGCGAATCTACAGTAAAGTCCACATGAGAAAAATATGCCTGAAGAAGGAGGAAATGATTGAGCTTGACCACCGCAGGCTCACATGCCTATCTATTGACATTAGTCATCGTGCATTCGTGATACCCACCCAGGAACTGTGCCAAAGGGATCCACGCGGCAGGAACAGGTGACTGTAAAACCCTGACAGCATGAAATCCAGTCCCGGGTGCAGCATAAAGCAGATATTGTGTGTGCCCCTTACACAAGCTGTAGGAAAAATGAGATCTCACCGCATGCAGACAAGCATTTGGATCATTAATGGATGTCCTTGAGGTGCTTGTTACAGTCATTAATTGAGTCAAGACTATCAAACTGGACTTCAAAAAGAGCCCAGTTCTCTGAGGAAAAGAGACAATATGCACTTTCAGAAATCTCCATTAAGAGCTAAAGATTCGTAGCGGAAATGGCTTCATGAAAACTACCTCCGTGACTTGAGAAGTCATTTTAAGTCTGATGTTTTGCTTCATCTGCCATCCATTAACTAATAATATCTCCAGCATCTACTCCTGCCAGGGGCTGTTGGAGTAGTCATGAGATTCTTCTTTAAGAGCCTGTCACATTCCCAAAGGGACTTCCTGCAACAAACCACACACAGCATGTGAGTCAGCCCAGCTCCTGTCTCCGCCTGATGAAGTCAAGTCCTGAAGTCAAGTGTCGAGACGTCGTGGACATTGTGATAGTGAGTGTGACTATGTGGAAACGTTCCTCTCCTGTTGTCTAAAAATGTCCATCATGTCCTACGGGACACCGTTTTAGAAGCACTCAGCGCCGAGGCACTGGGGCTCCAGCAACATTTTATCTCCCTTTTCAGAATCAAATCTTAACCAAACTAGTTCCTACCTTCCCAGCCTCTCGGTCCAGATATTTGGGTTTGAATTGCATGTAAGAAGGACAGCTGAGGGAAGTCACACATGGCCAGGTGTTTACCATCCGCACTTGTCATCTTAATTCTGTTACGCAGTCTCCTGGGACCTTGCATGAGAGCGCAATTCCTTGAGAAAAATGAGACAGTCCTGGTGTCTGTCACTGAACAGTGACAACTGGGCATGGCGTTTACCACCCAGCTGGCCAGGGTCTGGAGCTGCTGAGCTGAAACTGGTGCGCATGCTCTTTGCTGGGCCCCTGGGTGCTGGTGCCACCCTTTGGGAAAACCATTCACATTTCACAAGTCACAAATCTCTTCGTTCACTTCGGATCTGTCACTGGTCCTGAGAAGAGCTCCTCTGAAAGCAAGCAAGCACCTTCCAAAGCAAGCAATACAGTCACGAAGACGCACAGTGCCGAGGGCGCCGGGCACCGCCGCGCACGGAGATGTCTTCCCCTGCACAGGGCAGCCCAGACTGCGGACGCTCGGGCCTTACCGAGCTGGTCGCCTCAGCCCTCGGTCCTTGCTTCGCACACATGGCCCTCACTGACGCCGCGCTCACACTGAACGGAAAGACAACGGGGGTCTTGCTCATTGACACGCACTGGCACGCGCATGCGTCTTTCCAAGCATCGCGAGTGAGCAGGGCGGGAACCACAGACGACGATCATGGGTGGGCAAGACTGTGCAGCCACCTCAAGTCTGTGCGTGACGGCCACGGGGCTCCAAGTCTGCGTCTGTGTCGACGGCACGAGTCTCTGTGTCTACGTGACGGCCACATAGCCAACTGTGACAACTGGACAGACTCCTTCAGTCACCGGCACACACCATTAAAGGATTTCCACTCAGTCTTCTTGTGTTTTTGTTGTTTCCTTCTTGCTTCCTCACCCTCCCCTCCCAGTTCTCACCTCCTTGTGAGTCTGGAAACGTTTCTCCCCCTTCTCCAGGACACACGCTCCCCTCCTACAGCCCAATCCGGCTTCAGACCCTCCTCTGGGCACCCCTGCCAGCAGCGGGTCACCAGATCTCAAGGTTCTTCCCAAGTGGTCGCGAGGGGAAGTGCAGGGGCATGTTTCCTCGTATGCGGCCCATGAGCACTAGAATTGCGAAACACTGAAGAACAAATGAAGTTTGCCAGGGGTTGTCTCAGCCTGGGAGCAGGAGTATGAGGAGGAAGTAGGAGGCTGAGGTGATGGCCAAAGAGCACGGGACTTACCTCTGACGTGGGGAAAATGTTCAGAATGTCCGTAATGACTGCAGAAGTCAACACTACAGACGCTGAGTTGTACATTTCCAAGGAGAGTCACACGCTCTGTGAATTACACGTACCTCCCTCCACCCCATGTTAGCCTTTCTGGTCTGCTGGTCTGGGGTTTTGCTCTTTGACACCTGCCTTCCTCTTTGCCCACTCGCTCATCTCCAGACTCAGCTTCCACTGTACCCTGTTTTGCTCCGGGAGCCCGCTCTGCTTTGGGGATGACTTTTGAGTGGAAGTATTTGTCCATGAGCATGGGGATTGCTCCCCTTTTCTAGAGCACTCAGGAGTCTTGAGTAGCCTAACTTAGTGGCTGACTTTGCTAAAATCAACCCTGAATCCACCTGCCCCAGGACCAGGCCAGGGCCAGGTCAGAGCGGGGTCCAGGGCACAGCCTCAAGTTGCCTCGCTCTCCTGCCCTTCCAAGCGCCGGGTCAACCCGGAGTGTGGGCTTCCTTAGGGGAGGCGCTCTGGTTGGAAAACTGTAAGGAGGCACCGCCTCTCGGGTGAGGTGCTGAGAGTGAGCGCCCCTTAAAGGCCTTCGTGGCCCAGGCGCCCAGGAGGCAGGGACGTAGAGCAGGACCAGAAGGGAGCACTTGGTTCAGTTACGCTTCCTGCTCCTGTGTCAGCGCTGTCATCGGAGCACGTCTTTCAACCAACACGTGGAGTGCACATAACTGGTTTTCACTTGTTTAAAGACTTTCTTTTCAATGCTATTCGACCGAACGTTTGTTTCAAGGTCACAGGAACAGAGTGGCACAAACGTGGGATTTTTCACTTAAACAGTCAAGACTGAGCGTAGTTCCCTCGGACAGTTCCTTGAGAAAACATCTTCTGCTGGCCCACTGAAGCAATCCTGGAGGGTGCGACCCTCTCCGGGCCCCAGCAGGGGGATTCCAGCTCATTCTGGGGGCCAGCGCCGGGTCTGTGGAAAGCACTTCTCTGGGGAAGCAACTCCTGCTTTCACTAGGTTCCCTGTGATTCATCATCTCACCCCCTCGACCAGGGATCATCATCATGTGACCGAGATCTAGACAATCATTGTTCATTACGCGCCTCGGCCAACGAGTGGGCCCAGGACTCAGGAGGCCCAAGCAGAATCTTGCATGAAAAGTGCTGCTTGCCGGAGGGGTGGGTGGCTTCTCCATCATCAACACCTTGGTGAGCCTGCTGGGGAAATAGTCACTGTTAAGGGGAGGGGGACAAAGGGGGGCGGTAGAGAGGGAATCCTGATGCCATTGTACCTGCTTCCAGCTGTGTCTTGCTTTGCTTTGCTGGAGCTAGTCTGTGTCCTTCTGCCAATGTCGATTTGTTAGTCTAGACTAGTACAGCAGTCCACATCCCAACAGGACTCATTCAGCTCTGTTTATTCTCTATCTCTCTTGCTCCTGTGTTTTCTGTTCTTGCTGTTGCCTGCCTCCCCATCACCACAGACGCTCTGATACTCAGCTCAGGAAGCCCCGGCTGAGCTTGCCACCTCAGGCGACATCTGTCATCAACCAGTCCTTTCCGTGAGAGGCTTTGTGGAGGGACCGAGTATGTACACAGCAGGGTCCGAATTCACAGCGTGGAGGTGATGAAGACCTCAGCCTGCTCTTCAGCTGGGCAAGTGAACTGTCTGCTGCCGGACTCCTTCAGAGAGGACACGATGGCGCGTGTGCAAATCTCTGAAGTCGGTCCCCTGTGATGACTGCTGGAACGGGGGCCTTCCTCGGCCCACGCGCACCCTGATGATTTGGTAACGGCTCAGGTATTTGCTGAAATATACTGGGCAGAGCCATGTAATCAGTGTACACGTAAACAGAACCAAAGCAGACACCCCGAGATTCTCTCGTATGTGTTATGCTTTCACCCCAAGCTTTTTGATGAAGAGATACAGTGAAGAAGCATTATTGAGGAAATGGAAATCGATAGGAAATGCTGGCCGTGAAAGTGAATGCCTGGAAAGACAACCGGCTTTGGGAAGCCTTCTCTTGTAACGATATCGAGCAAGAGCGGATACCCACACAGATCAATGCCGGCACGTTCCTCTTTAGATATATAGTGGATTTTCTTCCAGACTACAAAAAAGTTATTTAAAGACAATATTTATGACCACACTTGTCTTGGAATTTAAAAAGTGCATATCTGGTGACCATCACATTAGTCAAGAGACGAATAAAAGATTAAAAACACCCCACAGAAGGGCACGGTCACTCTTCCTGTGCGTTGTGGGACGCGCCACGCAGACCGGGGCTAGAGTCTCTCCCAGGCACCCGTGCAGAGACCAAACCTGTTGGGCTGGATAAGATGTAAGAGGGGAGTCAGTGGAAGGAAGGAGGATTCAGGGTCAATGGCGGAAATGAAGCACATGGTGAATGACCTTGAATTCCAAGCTAAGGAATTTGGATGCGTTCCTCTGAGGAGGGGGAGCCCTGGGGGCCACTGGGGCCAAGTCTCACATGTGTGCAGTGGTGTTTTAGAAGGCGAGTTTGCTGCAGCCAGTGGTAGGTAACACGAGTGCAGGTGGACCAGAAATGAGGGCCCGGTGAGGTCAGCAGGTCCACCGGCCGCCAGGCATGCGAGACAGACGACCCCAGACTCTGTGGGCATGTGCTGGCTTGTGAGAGATGGGAATCCTTCCAAGGGATGCCTTTTGTGCTGGAGCCCCTGGGACTGGAAAGGGAGACAAAACAGGGGACTCGCAAGGCCTCTGGTCCCAGTCAAGCCCAGAGCCAGGGAGCAGAGGCTCAGGCAGAACCCAGCCCCTGCTTCTGTGCGGGCCATTGCTGGTGCTGCACTGGTCCCAGCTGTCGCCTGAGTCACGGGGAACCAGGCACAACATGATGAGGATGAACTTCCATTGTCTTCCTGCACCTTATCCCGGGGCCTCTACAGCGGACACACCAGGGAATGAGAGGCTGATGCTTGTATATCGAGAGCTCTGCTCACAAAAAGAACATTACAGTGGAATTGAGCATAAAAGTGAACTTATTGCGAAGGGAGAGAGACAGCCCCACAAAGCACAAGTGTTGAAGAACACAGGTCACACGTTCCAGAATGACAGCATCTCACTGACTACCTGACATGCCCACGTAAGGCCGTTCTAGATTCGCTTGCCTTCCCACTCTCTCTGCCTTGTACATCCGTCAGCCACTTTATAACATCATTTTCTGTCGAGAGAAAATAAGACGAGTTCGTCTTCTACGGTGAACAATCTTTGGTGGAGGAACATCATTGGTGTAATATTGAGAGCGCAAGAAAGTTCCAATTTCACCAAACTTTCCTGGGGATATAGGTCTTCAGAAATGTTATCATGGAAAATCCATAGTATTTATGAGTTGTAAGAAATGTTTTCAGACATTTTGCAATATCTAGTGTCTTAACTTGCACAATATATTGTTTGGATCAATGTCCCGCATTAGCCAACGTGACGAAAGTCTTCGTTGTGGTGACAGGTGATGAGATGGAGCTGTTTTCCTTGGGGCAGGTTTTGTATCCGAGAGGGAAGAAATGAATGAGACCCACAGAGATGTGACTGGGCAAGACCGTCTCAGGCCGAGGGAAGAGAGTGAGCAGAGAGGGGTTCCGGAGAAAGCAAGGAGTCCAGTTTGGTAGAAAGCAAAGTCCGGTGACAAAGACGGGACTAAAACACTGGGGATCAGGTGAGACAGGAAGCAGACATGCTGACGGGTTCCTGGGACTCATCATCCTTTAGGTTAAGAAATCAAAAGGCCCCTTTGGACCCAAGCACATGAAAACCCAGGTGGAGGTCATTGTCCTTAAATCAGACAACCCAGCGTGAGACCTGACTGTGACACTAACAAGCATGTAAACTTGCTAATGATAATTGGCTTTTACATAAGAGTGGGAGATACCCATACATACACATGTATAGAGAGAGAGATATCCCACCAAGTACAAACTAAATGTGTCCTCGACTCAGCTTTCCCTTGGAAGATCCCAAAGCGACCCACAGATTCCAACACCCCCTGACGTGAGGGTGAAAAGTAGAGACGACAGTCTTAACTAATTGCTCTTAAAATAGCTTCGTTTCTTAAACATGTTCGTCACCGGACAAAGCATTTCTAACCATATCTATGGTGATGCATGTTTACACTTACACCTCAATTTAAAAAAATCTTCATGTAGCAAATTTCCAAATACATAAACACATGCATCCAAAGTCCTATGAGTCCCCCACATGTCCAGCAAGGACACCACTGGACACACAGCAAACGCTGAGATGTGACCTCATGACGGCAGGAACTCAGAGCTCGGCGCCTCCACGGAGTGACTCTCCCACTGTCCTCTCCACAATGACCCCGGGGATGAGCCCCGTTGTTGTGCTACTTTACACCCAGGAGACTGAGGTTGGGAGAGGTCCATTCACTTTTCAGCGGTCCTGAGCCACGGAGTTGGTGCCTCTGCTTCCACGGCTGCCATCTCTCACTGAGGGACGTGAGTCCTGTAGCACCGCCCACATGTGGGGGCCGAGCGGACAGGCCCGGGGTTCCCAAAACAACAGGACGCCGGTGGGCAGAACTCCATCGCTGAGTCTGTGGGCCGGCCTTCCGTGATACGGACTGAGTGTGCAGGCCTGTTACAGGTGACATGGGACTCCTCCCAGTAACTGTCCAACTTTGTTTAGATGGCTCAGGGGCCTAGGACATGTCCACCCACGTGTCCCCAGAGTGGACCCGTCTTCCTTGCTGTCGCTCAGTCACAGGTCTTGTCAATTGTTCTTGAAGCCCTGCCCTTCCTCCACGCCCGTGATGCTTCCCACCCTCGTGATCCCAGCTGTCCTCCCTCTGGGGCCAGGCAGGTCTGACGGTGCCCCGCCTGCAGCACCCCCTTGTCTCACAGTGGAACCCTTCATCTAATTCTTCTGGACTCAGCAGCTGTTTCTTGGCGGGCGTGGACTCACACGAAAGTGAGTCCACCACTCTGCCTGTGTCACAAGTATCCACGCGCTGTCGGCACAGACCAGAAGTTTCCAGCTGCACGACAGCACAGTCCTGCAGAGCCGATCATCCCTGAGCCCGGCCTGAAGCAGCGCTGCCCTGCGAGGCCCCGTATGCACCCGCCGGGACTCAGAGAGTGCTAGGAGGGCAGCGATGCCGGTGTCCACAACTTAGAAGGGAGGACACGGGGGCAGAGGCACGAGTCTGGCCCAGAGCCCCGAGGAGGCGCCCATGCCCACACGGCTGCCTGCTCTGCCTGTGCGTCTCACGGCTTTTGGGGGTCTGCGTGCTGGCTTCTCTGCCACATCCTGGTCTCCGGGACGTGCCCTCTGCAGAGTCCACAGGGCCACCTACGTGGTGATCACTGTTATTTCGCTTTGGGGCCAATGCTAATCTTCCTTCTTCTGTCTTGTGCATTCACCGCCCCGCCACCCACTGCAGGCCCCCTTCTCGCAGAGAACTAGCCCTTCTCAGTTAGGACCCCAAGCCCAGGTCTCCTGGCCCCTGGGCAGTGCTGAGTGATGGTCATCATCCTGCTGGCTGGAACAGGCTTGTGTCAGGGGCACCATCCACACCAGCCAAGGACCCGGGTTCGTGGCCCCGGACCAGAGAAAGAACTAAATAGATAGATGCTTCCTCCTCTCTCTTCCACCACCTGCCTGCCCTCATTCCTGCCTGCTTCCTTTCTCTTAAAAAAAGAAGCCCTGCTTCCATGAGTGCTGCCCCATGCGCTTTCCCTGCCACTTTGCGGTCATCACAGCTGCCTGTGCTCATGACGGCCTAATAGACCACGACGGCGAGCGCTGACATTCCACCACCATCCCGATGCTGTCAGACACCCACGGCTTCTGATGTTTGCGTTACAAACGACGAGGGGAGCAGTATTCACATGGACTGAGCTTCTCCCAAGACAATCAACTTCAAGTTCCCTGCAAGCAGACAAGGAAAGCACCCCGAGTGAGTCTATCTCCTTTGACCAGTGGCGCCCCCGCTCCCGGTTTCCTCCACCCCATGGCGGGGACAGGTGTCCCCTCCTCTGCCGCCCAGCCTGCCACCTGACCCTCTGCTCCTAAACAGCCCTGGCCACGCGGCCATCCAGCATCCCCGCCCGTCCCTTGCTTGGCCACAGACACCCCGCCCCGTGGCCCCAAAGCATCCGCGCCAGGCCGTCGGGGGTCGCCTGAGTCAGCAAGCAACTTCCTTTCACTGCCAGGCCTCCAGGCCTAGAATGTCCTTGTGCGGGGCATTGCTGGAAGCCACTGGGTCCTGTCAGGTCCTATGTCCCCCACGGGCCTCGTAGCCCCCACCGCTCCTGCTCCGTCCCCACCCCAGACAGCCCCCAGCTCCGGGGGGCCTCCAGCAGGGAGCCACAGCTGCGCGCGTGCGCAGAAGCGTCCACGCGCACATGCGCGAACACGTGCGCTCTTGCAGCGCCTGATGTGCACACGTGCATACATGCACACACATGCCTAGGCGCGCGTATACACATGCACACGCAGACACACACACACAGCTTTGCAGACCCTCTTTCGCATTTTCCAAAACTCATCGAGTGCTGTGAAAAGTTGGGGGGCACGCGTCAGTTCTGAAACCAGAGTTTTATTAGTTTTAAATGAAAACTGTTTTAGAGCTGTGTCAGGCTCACAGCAAACCTCAGCAAGTTGCACAGAGATATTCCTCCCCACCGGCACCCCACTGCTGACAGCGCACCCCACAACGGACACCGCGCCCAGTCACCCCAGGCTGCAGTTCCCGGAGGTCGGGTCTGGTGGCTGCAGCCTGGCATTGTGGGAAAGGTAGTGTGATGTGACTGCCACTGGCTATCACTCCAGAGTGTCTCCCCCTGTGCTCTCCAGAAAGTTCCTGATGGCATGCAGACTGAGGCCGTGCGCTGTCCTCTCCCGACCAGCACCAGTCTGGCTCTGGCGCCTCTCTCTGGTGTCCAAGGTCGTAGATCCCAGGCCAGAGTCCGGGGCAGGGCCCCGTGAGCGGTGGGCCGGGGGCAGTCAGGTGGAACCGCCAGGCGAGGGATGTGAGGCCCCCACGGGCTCCTCCTCTCACTGAGATGCCTTAGAACAGAAGTCACAGGCTCTGAGAAGTCCCAGGGGACAGAAGAGGGCATGAATGTGAAGGGTTAAAGCAGAACGCCCACCCCTTTCAGAATCATCTCTGTGGCTGCCCCGCTCTGACCCACAGAGCCAAGGACAGGGGAGGACAGCCCCACAGGAAAAGGGGAAGCTCCAGTTCTTCTAAACCCATAGCCCTTCCCTTCATCAAAGAGCCATCTGCCACCCTGGGCCTCCACCCTGCTCCTGTCCAGAAAGGGTCTTCTGTGCCCATTCTCTAGAAAAATGTGGCTTGGGAAGCTCTTACTCCAAAAGATAGCTTATCAGTAAACAGTCCTCTCCAGCTCAGAAACCTACCTCCTAGTCACTGGTGACCTCCTTCTCCCCCACCCCCAGGGCCCCTTCCCAGGCCTCAGCTCCCGATAGGAATGTGGGTCTGCCCAGCTACCCCAGAATTTGCCATCAGGTACATTCTCCATGCGTCTGTGATGAAATTTGGACTTTACTAATCACGCCAACTATGAACTTCTTCATTGTCGGCCAATGAAAACCTCAGAGAAAGGGAGAACCTTTCCCTTTCACTCCCACAGGCCCCTCTTCCCTTCTCTCCACTAATCTGGGAGCTTACAGGCTGATATTGAATATTCTCAAGGCGTCCGATGCTCTCTCTGGCACCTTCCCTGCTCTGTGTGCTGGAGCTGGGGACCATGTCCGGAGCAGACACTGCTGAAGGAGCCAGTGGAGGGTTCCTCAGCCGGGTAAGCGCTGGAGCTCCTGCATTCTCCGCACAGGGCGCCAGGGTCAGAGGGCCACCCGCAACGCTCAGTGAATGCAGGGCCGGCCCCGACCTCAGTGCCCACCCCAGCTGCCCCTCTGTCCAGCCATGATCCTGGCAAGCAACCCTCTCGAATATTCCTGTAGCTAGAGGACAGGATCCTGCACCCCGGTTTGATGGCATTTGTCCTAATTTTTTGCACATCTTTATAAAATGAGGTTTATCTTTCCATTGCAATGTAAAATCATGAATGGGTAGCGTGTAATTCCTCCTCTATTCAGCAGAAGAACTTATATTTAAGTCGATTTCAAGCTAAAAGATTCAATGGAAGACCCTAAGAGACAGTCGCCAAACACTATTATCTTTGCCGCTTGTTAAGAACACACAGACATGCTCACTTTGAATGTTGATGGTCAGACGGTAGGGTTGAGAGTTCTGCCGTAAACAAGGCACCTCAGGTGTCTGATTAAACACAAAAAAGTCATTTAAATAATCCTGGCTAGTTTTGATTTGTGCTTGTCTCTGAAAATCCATTGGCTTACCAGTGCGGTGCATTCTGGCTCTAGAGGCTGTTGATAAGCTGTGTTCTAATTCGGTTTGGAATTATGTTCATCAAAATAACATTCAGAAGATTACTTTCCCGAGACCGTCAAGGAAAATACCACTTTACCGTCTTTCTGGGGCGTATTTTGTGTTCAATCCTCTGGGCCTGGGTGGCTGCTTTGCAACAGGCGACACAGCATCCCAGTCCGCGGTAGAGCCACCAGAGCCTCAGCCGGCACGCAGGCGACGGCGTGTGGGGAAGAGCACCAGGCTTGTTTCTCACAGACTGATCAGGTCCAGACACCTGCTCGTTGGTCACTGCCTACGAGCTCCCTGAAGTTCACACCAGACGTTCACACTGGATCCACTTATGCGACCAAGTGCTTTTTTTTATTTCACGCCAAGAGTCAGCCACTGTCCTGCTTGGTGAATACAGGCTAACACAGCACCGGGTTGTGAGCAGCAAGCTGAGTTTTCTCCAGGAAGGGTCTCACGGTAGGAAATGTCACCCTGAATGGGACACGGTGACCTGGACAGATGTCAGGTCCCACTAAGGACTGACTGCAGCCCAGGTGATCAGGCACCCAGGCGAGCAGTGGGGCCGAGCAGGCGGCCCTGATGTCTCCTGCAGGGCCCTAGGAGCCCTGAGCAGACGTGTCGACAGCGAACGCAGACAGATGTGCGTCGCAGAGAAGTCCTGCCGCCTGCAGGCCCAGCTGTGTTTGTGGAGTATGGCGGGAAGGTGAGCTTTTCCCCGCTCTGTTGTTCGCGGCAGGGACATCAGGAAGAGCTGCAGATTCAGAGGGTTGCGGAGTCTGTTAAAATCATGGGAACCGTCACCGACTCAGCCCAGGACACTCACAAAGCATATTTCCATGGCCTGCTGAGAAGACTGCAGGAAAGAAGCCCATTTAACCATCTTCTAACATGACAGAGAAACTAAGTGGCAATAAGTGACCTCAATGTCCCAGGTTCTACAGGACTCAGCTGAGCCAGGCACTCAGGATGGAAGACGCAGGGCGCTCATCCAGGGCGCTGTCCCTCCATGCCCGAGGGACCGCTGCGGACGGTGGCGGGGACCCGGCAGACCTTGTCGGCGCTTGAAACAGTTCACGAGCTTGACACAAACCCTGGGAAGCCCCAGGGAGCAGGGTGTGTAGGTAAGGCCCCGGGAACGTGGAGACACTCGATGATGTTCCGCATCGCCTCTTAAATTACGTGTGTGCGATACGGCCAACAGGCAGCCCCGCAGAAACTGTCAGCAAATTTGACCCATGAGGGTTATTCGTATTCAGGGAATCAGGGCTAGAATGTCCGGTTCCCCTTTGGAATTGAGTTTTCTGGAGCCTCTGGTTGCTCCATGGCCCTGAGGATGACAGAAAAGACGGTGTTTACCCACAGTTCAATCAGTGCCCCTGGCCCTTGTCATCAGACCTGGCCTCGGGTTGGGACCAGAGCAGAAAAAGCCCTCCTGCGTCCTGGATGTCCCGCCAGCCCAGGTCTGCACCGCTGGCTTCTCCGTGCTCCCCTGTTGGAAGCCCCGCTTTGAAATCAACAGCTCCCATGTGGAAAAGTGGGGAAGAGAGGGGCCCTTCTCAGAGCTCAGAACCACAAACCCGGCCTCCTCCTCATCCCCCTCGTCCCCGGAGGCCTCGGTCAGGAAAAGTGACTCACAGGCCAAGAATTCTTCACTGTGCTTGAGAGACCTGCCAATGAAAGGAAGCTCCCTGGCATCTGGCGTCCTTCTGGGGACCTGGGGGAAGTGGCTGGCTCCCAGGCTGGGTGGGGAGGAACGCTCTTCCTTCTCCGCGCTGCAGAGGTATGTTTCCTGCAGCTGCTGCTGGTTCCACTGGAGCCGAAAATGCTGGGTAAGAATATGCTCGCTGTGACACACACATCACGAATGTGGACTCGTAGAAGGAGAGACACGTGAAGAAGAAAGGGACCCGTCTTCAGTTCCAGAGACTTGGCCTCCTCGTCCATTTCATAAACAAGATTTCAGCTGGTTGATAGCAGGACCTGGATGGGATTTTCCAGTGAAGCACGTGCGCTGGTCACAAGTACCTAAGAGTGTAAGAAGCATCGTTCTCTCCCAAATCCGGTCACTAAAGCAGCAGGTGGTTCTAGAAAACTGGCTCTGATGTTGTATCACTCACCCCAAAACGAGAGTCCTTGGGTCCACTCAAGGGAGGACACGCATTTGAAAAGAAGGGTCAGTGCATGGTGCAGTGGTGCACATAAAAGGGCGCTCATGCAGGCCCGCAAGTCTAGTTCAGAAGCCCAAGCCGGGGGGCTTCCACAGAGGCGCTGCGCTATTGGGTGAGCTCATTGCCACTTATTTTCCTGCCCATCAGTTCCACCTGCCATGTCTGGACGCACCTCGCGTGAAGTCTGCTGCAGAGACCTGTGCCCGCCATCAAGTCTAAGAGAGGAGACTGTCCCATCTGCAAGACCCGTGCTGGCTGGCAGCTAAACCGCTGGTGGGCGGGTTGACCCATCAGTGTGGGACCATGCACAGCGCAGACGTTGGCAAACGCTCCCTACCGGGGCCTGTCCAAGGTGGCCTCACCAACATGCCCTTGCCTGAGTTGGAGCAGAAAGGAGGAGGAGGATCAGACCAAAGGCAGAGCTGGAGGGCAGTCACTGTAGTTTAAAGGGGGTGGGCACCTGCGCGACAGGGCCACCTCATCTGGACATGGCTCCATGGGTGATCAGCAAGCCCGGGCAGGGCCGGGAATGAGGGCTTCCCCGCGTGGAGCAAGTGCGATGGGCGCGGTGAGGGCTGTGTCCGGCACTGCTGTGGGATTGAAGAGGGACCTGCAGTCACGCGCAGGTGGAACAGGCAGGTGACCTCCACCCGCTCGGAGGAAGCCACCTGCCTTCAGCAAATGTCAGCCTGCCCAGAGAGCTGCGCAGAGAAGCCAGAGCTGGTGAAGCCCAGGACAGGCTTGAGAACAGGTCCGTCTGGGGCAGGGGCTTCCCAGAAGCGCACAAGGAGGGCGACCTGGCCCAGGGGTTCTCTAAAGGCCCAGTGCACGGTGCAGGCTCCCGTGCACAGTGAGACACCAGTCGGAGACCAGCTTGCTCGTGGTTGCACGTTACTGACCGAAGGAGTTACGTGAATTCCCTTTCCCGAGGGCTCACTGTGCTGCAGGCACTGTTGGAGAGCTTGTCACAGAAGATCATTTAACTCTCCCAGCACACGGCTGTCGCAGGTGGGGAAACTGAGGCAGATCTCGATTCAGCTGCCATCGGAGAAGCAGGAGGGACCCCAGGCAGTCTGACCCAAAGCCAGCGCCCCGAGGGAGTCGCCAGCGTCACTGGTCTCTGCCCCTCTGGAGTTTCTGTCGACGTCACGGCCACAGACCTCCGAGGGCACCACACGGGCCCCTCCACACGCCTCGGATGTTTGCAGATGACCCTCACGCCCCTCGGTTCTCTTCTGTCCTCCCGGGCAAGCAGCCTTTGCTCCACGGGTCACTTCTCCTGGGGCAGGGCTTGAATCTCCAGCCCCCATGGTGGACACGCCACGGGGACTCAACACCACACTCTGAATGTGCAGGAGCAATGCAGCGTCGGGCACGGACTCAACGTCCTCTGTTCTCGAACGATCCACCCCCATGAAGACACCAGCTAGTGGACAACGGACAAAAGCCAAGCTACAGAGCAGTATGTGTGTGGGCTCTGTTCTGTCAAACGGTGACACATGCTTAAAACTCTACATGTGCACACACGTAGTTTTTAATACACACAGAATGCAACGTAGGATTTACCCTCCAAAAGTATAAATGTCTAACAGTCCTTGCCATTACATGTAGGTGGGAAGGCTGGGCAGTTCCACACTCCACTCACTTTATAATGATTCAAGTTCTCAAAATAATTATGTATTGTTTTATTTAAAAATACAATTTACTTGGTGCGCTCTGATGGAGCAGTGGTTGTGTCAGTCACCTCCGAAGGAGCACAGACCACACACCCCTGGGTTCAAATCTGGGTCCGGAGTGGAGGGCGGTGGGGAGCAAGCAGTGTGAACAACTAAATAAAAATAAAATAAGGAAGCTACTTCCTTCTCTCTTTTCCCACCTGCCTGCCCCTTTCCTTAAAAAACAAAAGTTTACTCAACAGGACAGTGTATGATTCACAAAATTCAGATACAAAACTACTGGCTTCTGGAAGTCATTCAATGACTCTTAAAGTTAAAAACATGTAAGGAGCGATGTGGAGACTATCTTGTATTACACGAAGATGGAATCTGCTAGAAACCAGGCGGGAACTTGCTCATCTAGTGCTTTCCTGCGGCAGAGAATGGCTGCGTTAGAATCCCGCTGTCCCTGCTCTCCAGGAGGCCAGCGGAGAAGCCTGAGTGCATGGGCCCAGGCCCCGCGGTGGACATCGGCGCCTCCAGCTCTGAGGTCACGATGGATGAGCAGCCTTGTGTGAAGCTGGGCGCGCCCTGGGCCCTTCCCAGCCTGTCGCCACACTCAGGGGACAGCAGACTGGCCTGTGGCCTGTGGGGTTTACACATCTTTTTCAAAGCAGCTGCTGCTTCCCGGCCCCCTTATCTCCTTCAGAAGGTGCCTCAGAACAGCAGCCTGGGAACAAGAGGATGAAGGCTCCCAGCAGGCACCTCGGGACACCCTTCTCGGGATTGATAAGGCAGGAGCACACCCCACCTCGTCACAGAAACCGTGACACCATCAGGACCCTTTCGTGTCTGTGGAAACTGCAGCTGCCCAGGCTAGACCACTCTCACAGGTTTGAATGAGAATGTGAAGCGTTGTAGAAAAATTCAAACACGCTGGGTGATTCAACTGTGTCAACCCTTATGGGAAGTCTTTTTTTTTTAAGGAAGGGTGCAGCAGGAATGAAGGGCAGCAGAGTCAGGCGGGCAGGAAGAGAGAGGAGGAAGCAGCATTTATTTATTGTAGTTATTCACCTTGGTTACCCCCCCGCCCCAGCCCCAGGATGCAAACCAGGATCCTTGGGATGGATGTGGACTGTGCCAGCTGAAGGCAGAGGACCACACCGGTCCTCCACCAGGGCGCGCCTCTATGGGAAGTCATTCAGGAAAATCTGCCGAAATTTAAACTTCTCCCATTGGTGGGTGATTTCACTCCCAGTACTGTGTCACTCAGATACACCCGGGCGCAGAAATGCCACGCGCCCATGCACTCCATTGTAGCATTATTTGTTTTACAGAAAATTGAACACACGCTTAAATAAATGATAATCCAATAAACGTGAGCACATAACATGGAATCTATTCAGCCTTTAAGTAGAAAGGAACAGACATGTGTGCCGCACTGTGGAACGAGCTCCCAGAGGTAGTGTTAAGTGTCAGGAGGGGCCTCTGAAAGGCACGCAGACTCGTGTGTGAAGCGTGGGGGCTGGTGTGCCTCATGCACTTGGACCAGCCCGGATGCTGACACAAGAAACAGCGATGGTGACTGCCCCTCGGATGGGGAGCAGGGATGTAGGTCCGGGGTCCCTGGAAGGGGGCCTCCGTGTATTCTCCCTCCCTTAAACATCCTCTGAACTTTGTACAGGGCTCAGGTATTGCCTCTTTAGATTTATAAAACAATTAGAGAAGGAAAGTCTTCGTCCATGAACCTTGGCTGACACGTCCTTATGCTTCCATGGGACCAAGAGCGACTCTGCCATCAGCTGTGACGAGTGTGGAGGGACTTTGTGAAGAGGTGATGGGAATCTGCTCCTGGCTGGGTGGACGCACCAGGTACAAGGTTCAAGGTGGGTCATGGACTTCGGCTGGGCAGGCCTGAGTCCTGGAACCCACATCTCTCCCAGACACCCAGGTCCTGCCTGCAATATCCCAACGGTGCCTGTGGCTTGAGCATCTCTGCCCTGAAGGAATAGCGCCCAGCTCACGTTGACCATGAACTTGAACTTGAGGAGAAAGACTCCAGGCAACACCAGGCTCCAGGCCCAGACACCATCCCCATTCACAAACCATCCTGCACATGAATAGCACAGCGCAGTGCCCGTCCTCAGAGGACTCGGGACCTCCTCTCCTCTCGCTTGGCTTTTGCCTGGCTATATAATATTCCACGGACTCAGCTCAATTTTCAAAGGAAGAAATATACAGCCAGGCATAGCATGTTCTTTTACAAATATCTGTTTCAAGACCCAAGTGTTCAATCAAAGAAGTAGACATGAGGGTACTGTCCGTGTACTGTGTTTCTGTGACACAGACAGGCACCACAGAAGGTCATTTCGGTCAATGACAGTCCGCTTATCTAACAGTGTCCTGTGACCTCATGATGTCGTAAGAACCTCCCACACCCCGTGCTGACCACGTCTCAGCATTATCTTCCTGGTGCTCGATGCAATCTTGTGTTCCTTTGTTCATCTTGGCCCCTGTCATCCCACACACACTGAATGCGTTTGCAGGACAAAGCCACCAAGGACGCATTTCTCAGACCACGTCCCCATCGTTAAGTGACACATAACTGTACTGACAAGCTGAGACCTATTCTGAAAACAAAATTTGAAAAGAAGCAGGACTAGGGAAGAAAGTATGAAAATAAATAAATACGGAGTCCAGGTTCAAATAAAAAAGTAATAACGATGAGTCTGGATGGGAGAACCAGGTTCTATTTATGTTATCGATCCAGAAAGCTTCTCTGGGACAATCAGTGTCCTGTAACATTTTGGGACCTTTACAGAGTAAAGCAAAAATAGCAAAAAAGAAGGCTGGTATTTCAAAAGGTAAAGTAGTATAACGTCAAATGCAGAAGGCTTCCATTTCCTCTGCCTCCGAAGAGAACTTTGCTGGCTGGGAGGACATGGCGACTGCAGCTCCCCCCTCCCTGGGCAGGGCCTGGAGTCTTGGGGAGAACAGGAGCTTTGCAGGGTAGAGGTGTCCCAGTGGCGGGGACACTGGGTAAGGGGGTGTCCCCTAATCATGAATCCCCCGTGGTGACAAGTGGGGACTCGAGCATGCCGGCTCCACCGTTACCGACCTCATGCCATTGGACCTCTTGCTGGTGAGAGCTCCGAGGTCAGAGGACGCCGCTGCGGACCTCGGTGCAGAGACCCCGCGTCACTTCAGTGCTGGCCCTGCTCTCGTGGTTCCCTCCTGAGGGGCCAAACGCAGACCCCGGTCACGTGGAAACAAGCAACGCCGCTGGCCCGACACGCAACAGTCTCGGTAAGAGCTGTGGTGAACACCTCACAAGGCCAGGACACCCATGAAGCGGGCATGGAATGACCCGTCCACAAGGGGAAGCAGCAGAGGCGACCGCTACCGGTCTCTCCGGCAAGAGCACCAGAGAAACACGGGACTGGGTTCAGGTCTCCACCCTGGGCCATGTGGTCAGGTGTCGTCGGGGGATGGAAGAGGGGAAGGGAGACCTCCCAAGAGCAGGACTCGTCAAGCCCAGCCTCCCAGGGGGTCAAGAAGGCCGAGAAGAGGACAGGCCAGTCTGTCTACATGAGAGGACACGGCTGACCCTTCCATGGAGAGGGCACCGACTAGCCTGTCCCAGAACATGCTGCGGCCAGGCTGACCATGACAGCGACAGGCAGGTTGAAGCAACCTTTAGAACAGAGTGACCAGCATGTCCCGTGGCCGAGTCGAGCTGACCGTAAGTGCCTCTCTTTGCCTCGGTGGGAAGAGGAAGACAAAAGCCACCTGGCAGAGGGGGTAGGACCCTGGTCCCACCTGCACAGACCTCACCCCATTGCTTATCTGTGCTCCCACCTCATGCAAAACCTGAGTCCTCATGACGAGACCTGTCAGTCCCTCGGAGGGACGTGCCCCGCAGGGTCCCGGGACAGCGGGACGGCGCTGGACGAGCTGCGTCCGTGGGGTGGGGGGGGTGTCTGCACCCCTGAAACCAGGTCCAGCGGGGTCAGATGCACACGCACAGACGCTAAGGCCCCTCCGGCTTCGCTGCACAGGTGGCAGGTCTGTCCCCTGCCGCCACCGCGTCTGCGCTTCGTGCTCGCTCAGCCTCAGGCAGAGCAGAGCGATGTCTGCCCTTCAGTCCTGAGCCCACCGTATGGCGGAGAAGAGGACTGCATCCGGGTCCCGATGTCCAGTCCCCTCCTCATCCCCTGCAGACAGAGCCAGCAGCCCCCCGCTCCCACCCCCAGAACCGTGCAGATGATCCCTCTTCCTGTGGAAACCCCAGAGGGTGTCCTCCTCGGGGACGCCTCCACCTGTCAGCAGCCCCAACATCCTTCCCTCCCGCTTTCACTCTGGATCCTGGGACACCGTCACCTGCCCCACTGTCACACCTGGGGAGCCCAGGGCTCTGTCCTCAGGCATCTCACACCCGCCCCGTCGCCGCAGCCACGGCCCTCTGCACCTTCCACAGGACACCCTGTCCCTCCGCTTACTGCCTGACGGAGCGCCTCAGGCCACACGATGCGTTTCTTTCTTTACAAACTTTTGTGGATTTTACTGCAGTAACTTTGTTTTACCGTTAAAATAAACTCACATGTGCAGATTCCCCATTCCTCAGACCTATGTCAGCACACCCCGCCCTCCACATCACCAGGTCTCCTTCACCATGTCCAGGGGGCTCCGCCACCACTTGTCCACCCGCCGCCCGCGCCCCGTTCCCTACTGGTCACCTCAGTTCTGTTGCAAGTGTCCAAGGGATGGTTTTGTTTCATCTGTTCCTTTGTTTTATCTGTTCAGTTCCACCTGTGAGTGAGGTCATCTGGTGTCTTACTTCTTCTGACTTGTTTCACTGAGCATCATCCCCTCTAGATCCCTCCATGTTTCAGGTGACAGGGTTTCCTCTCTTCTCAGGGCTGTGTCATGTTCCACTGTGTATATGGACCACGTCTTCTCTGTCCATCATCTGATGTTGGGCACTTAGGTAGTTTCCAGTTCTTAGCTGCTGTGAATAGGGCCGCAGTGAACATGGGGCTACACATCTCTGTGGATGCGTGTTTTTGTATGTTTCGGGCAGATGCCCAGAAGTGGAATGACAGGGTCATAGGGGATGTCCATCTTCAGTTTTTTGAGTGATCGCCACACTGTTCTCCACTGGGGTTGCACAGATTTGCACTCCCACCAACAGTGCAAAAGTGTCCCTTTTCTCCATCCTCACCAATAGTAGTTATTTCCTGACTTTTGGAGAATAGCCTGTCTCTCAGGTGTAGATGATAGCTCATGGTTGTTTTAATTTGCATTCCCTGATGGCCAGTGAGTAGGAAAATAATCTCATGTGCCTCTTGGCCATCCGTATGTCCTCTTCAGAAAAGTCTCTCTCCAGTTCCTCCTCCCATTTTTTTATTGGATTGCCTGTTCCTCTGTTGTTGAGTTTATGAGTTCTTTGTATATTTTGGACATTCTTCCCTCATGGTTTTTGATGTGAGATGAGGATGAGATGGGACACCCCAATGACATGCAGGGTCAGTGCAGAGAGAGCCATTTGGCCAGGATCACATTGAAAGTTTATAAAAGAACTAAACAAAACTGCCACAAAAGCTGTAGGATTACAGGTGAAAAACAAAAAGGCTCGCTGCTAAAATGGTGTCTCTTACATAAGCTGCCGGGGGAAGGACGTCCCCTTTGGGCCTACCAGGGGCGCAGGTCTCAGGAGAGCTGCCTGGAGCTCTCAGGCAGGAGTAGCTAGTGGGTGTGTCTCCAGACACAGATTTTAGGGAGGGGACCTTGTTCTGGTAATCCTAGGTTTTGCCAGATTTTTTTATTTGTTTTTTTAGGGTCTCTTCTCTCTTGTCCCCCATCAGTTCTAGGGGCTGGAAGCCTCATTTCAAGGTGCTGGTATGATCAAGTTTGGATGATCTTTCTCCAGGTCCCTGTTGGAACATGGTGGCTGGGGCAAGAGGTCTCCAGGGCCTCCTTAGAGCGGCACTAATCCCACTCATGAGGGCCCCACCCTCCTGGCCTGATCACACCCAAAGTCCTTGCCTCTTGAGACGGTGTTAGAACTGAATTTCAGCATGTGAGTTTCAGGGGGCTCGGGAAGCAGCTTTCAGCAGGGACTGCTCCTGGGCTCTGCCAAGTCATCATATCTGAAAACGAATTCTTAATTGTCCTATCAAGACACACAGTTTTCAGGTTCTGGAAAGGGAAGGAGCGGGTTCTTGGCCCCAGCATTTTGTAATTCCTCTTGCTGGTGTCTTCTGATGGACACACAGGCTTTGTCATCACCCATCCCTGAGTCTGAGTCCCTCTATGTCCTTCTTAGGCCGACGGGTATGGGACAGGATGAGTTTGTCCTTTCCACAGTCAAGCATGTTCCCTGATTGCTTGAGCACTCAATTTCTTTATCTGCAAACTGGGGATGACACATCCATCATCATTTTTCTGTTTAGGATTCAGTAGGGTTATTACCTCCAAAGTGCTTCACAGAGTTGCTGGTCCCGTGTCACCTTCCTACTGCTCACAGCACAGGCTGCCTGCTGTCGTCGTGGGAGACGCCAGCCCTCCAGGGTGGGAACCGGCCTTGTGGCATCCCCAGGGCTGCTTCTGCCCCTGGCATCTCAGTGGCCATACAGTCCCGATCCCCTTCCCGACCCCAACTCAGCTCCCTTTCCTGCTTTGCTGGTTTGTTCTGGAAGGAAGGGCTCAGGCTGACAGAGAAGCAGCCCAGGGGCCGGTGTCTTCAGAATCACCAGAAGTTTTCACCTGTGTTTTTTTGGAAATGAGAGAACTACTGCTCACGATTTTGGTTCTTCAATTTCGCGTTAACATTTTTATTCAGAAACTAAATGTTATCTATTCCTCCGAAATGACGTTGATTAACAGTCACGGGTTGGCATAAGTACAGTTATCTATTGACTATTTACAACTTATCCTAGTATTTTTCCCCTGAAAAACATGAGCACAGAAGCGAAGTAAACAATGAGGCACTGCCATTTGGTTTTTCCTATGTCATAGCTTAAAAAGCTAGTCTTTAGTCGATATTGACAAGTCAATCTGGATAAAAAAGTCAATCAAATGCTCCAATTTATCAGCCAAAAAAAAAATCCATGAGGCTTTCCCTCAGAATGTATTGCACAAGTTTTTTTTTTAAATCACCCTAAAAATAAACAGAAAAAACAAGCAGTTCTTTAAAAAGAAGGTCAAGAAGAATGGAAGAAAGAAATCAGGTTAAGTGATGTTTCTGAGCAAATGTGGATCTTCATCCTAGTGGGGGCCTCTCTCCTTTAACTGCTGCCTTCATTTTAAATCCGCAATGCCTTTGGGTTTGGATCCCGTGGTCAATAGGATTTCTCTCCCCGACATCTAGTGAAAATTATCTGTAACCCAGAAACGTATCCTGCTGAGAGTAACACTCCATAGCCAGCAGGTCCTTCCTCCCTCTTGTCCAGTAACCAGTTCGGACATGACGTCTGCTCTCATGCTCCTTCCCGCAGGAGAGTGGAGTCCAGGATTTTCAAGTTCACTGAAAGAAACCTAAGGGATTATCCCTTTCTTTTCTTTTGTCTCTGCACTTGGTTTATTTCCCTGAAAGCTGGATTTCTAGATAAAGCAGAGAGAGCTTTACCCGTAAATAAAAAAAGTCAACCTTTTTCACCCCAGGATCGTAATCCTACTGCAAAAATATCTAGTCCTCTGCTTTCATGCTCATGTTTTCCCAGAAATAGTAGTCTGATGCTTTACCTCGAGGATCAGAGTTTAATCTCATGTAAACTGGAAGACTCCAGGGTAAATGATCTCTCTTGCCTCGGCTGATAACTGGAAAAGCTAAAAATCAGTGTTAGGAACAAAATCTGGGCCCACAGCCTGGTACCCCTAGTCGGAGACCTGAGCCAGGACCCTGGTCTGCCTCTCAGCCCTGTTTTTATGAAGAGAGGAGATGGTAATCGAGCAACTTGGGGGCTCATCTGGAAAACCTGACAGCCAGTTGCTCCCCAGTCGGGATCCGAGTTCCATCTTGGGAATAACCAACCCCTTCCCCAAGGGCTTACAATCTCCTGAGGGTTTTTAAGCCTTAAAAAAATTATTTCATTAGTTTTACATGGTACATGATAAAGGAGCAGTTTAAGCAGTAAGTGATTCCTCTTCATTTCCTATGAGTGTCGTATTGAAGATTTATCATGAACCTATGACTCCCGACACACAAAGGCAAAATCCAAAGAACTCTGAAAAATGAAAGTTCTTTTCTATGTTTGGAAAACGTTTGTCCACAAATCTGACTTTAACCAGCAGGAGGCTATTCACATTCTATCTTTATCCCACATGGTATGACGAGTCTGAGGTTTTATCATAGAAATACTATTGTGTCTAATTACACGCTGGAGCCCAGACACCAGGGGGTTTTAAATAACATGTGACGCATGCAGGATGTTATTCCTTTGAAATCTGAAACACGTGCGCCTGGATTTGCAGCCAAGGGATTTTGGACCAGTATAAATTTATGGCACCGTAACTCCTCATAATATTTGAACTGATCTTTAAACCTCTATGGGATCATCCCACGTGAAGCAATGTCGACTCTCTACCTCCCTTGCAATGTTCTTAAAAACATAGCCACCAGCCGTGGTCATCACTCCCTTAAAAGGTAGAGCCAAGTTCTCCATTTGAATGATGACTGAAATGCAAGATTCACGTCTAAAGAACAGAATACACAAATAAGTGGTGGAATGTCATTTCTGAGATTAAATTATGAAGACTAGCTTCCATCTTGAATTCTCTCTCCCTGGTCCTCCCCTCGTCTCCCCTTCCCTTCCCTCCCCTCCTCACCCCTCCCCTACTCTCCTCTCTCCACTCACTCTAGGGGAAAATAGTGATTATGCTATGAGTTGCCACTATACTGTTGAGCGGTTATAAGTGAGGAGGTATCATATATTGAGCAGCCAGGGGAGGGGCTTTAGTCAGCATCCAGCAAGGATCCCCAGCCCTCCATCCAACCACTCCTGCAATGAGCCTCGTCAGACCTCAGGGGCAAGTCTGGAATCAGACCCTACAGCCCCCGTGAGCCTCAAGATGAGCTCTCAGCCCCGGGCAAGACTGGACTATAGCCTCATGAAAGCCATGGAGCCACAAGCGTGCAGATGAACTGCCCCCGGATTCCTGGTCCATGGAAGCGGAGATGGTGGGCATCTGTCATGCCGAGCTGCTAGATGTGGGGTTTTCTGCTGCACAAAGAGCAGGCACATCCCTTGGTGCTCTGACCCAGCAGCCTGCTTCTCCTCACCCCCTGCATCACAGCTGAAGCTTGAGCGAGCATCTGGCTGCTGTTGTCTGCTCCTCCTCCTCTGGGGAAGGGCCACCAGGCGCATTCAGAGCTGTCTTTGCAGCACAAGGCAGGGCCTGGCTCACAGACAATGGGCAGACATTGAAGGATGGAAGGAGCAGAGGGAAGGAAAATTATTTGGGGAGGTGAACCAGGGAGACGGTGGGCCCGGTGCTAACAAATAGCACAATACTTGCAGATGCAGAGCCCAGGTTTATCCTCTGCTCACACTGATCCCCCTCGCCCCCCTGGCACCAGAGCTGACACCATGGGACCCCAGGGCTCTGCCCTGCGCTCTACTCCAGAGTGACCGCCTCCAGCCCCATCGCTCCTCAACCGTGTCCTCACGAGCCTCCCTGCTCCCTTCCAAGGCCTGTTAATTCATTCTAAACACTGAATGTGTGCCCGTGCGGAGAGCAGAATAAAGGGAATCAGCCTCTTCCTCCAGCAGCTTAAATGAATCTACAACCACCCACTCAAAATGCAGGCCCAATGGTTCAGACGAGGTCTCTACCTGCCGCACCCCTCAGGGGGGTGACCAGAAGAAAAGCAAGCAGAAGTGCCGGTTCTGAGAGAGAGAAGCAAGCCCTGTCCTGATCAGAGTGCAGGCTGCATAATCTTCCAGAAAGCGGGTAAGCCAGAGATTCGAGGAGACTTGGAACTATCACCCTCTGCCACCCAGCAACTCTCCCCTAAGCTCTAGCCCGAGGGAGCTCCCAGCAGGGATCTGCAAGAAGTCCTGACTCAGAGACACCCGGCTGTTTACTCTCAGTAGATCACAAGCCTCCCAGGTGACTCGCAGCAGCAGAAGTCTTGAATAAAAAAAATACAGCCACAAAGGGAATGCTACTCATCCAGTAAAACTGTCTTCTCAAGTGTTTAATGACATGAGAAAATGCTCACAGTGCCACATAAGATATAATAGACAAAGATGCGTGTATATCATTTAAGCACACACACAACAACAGAACCACATCAAATTGCTGTCAGTAATTATCTCCAAATAAAGAAGTAATGGATAATTTTTATTCTTGACTTTATCATTCCATACATGACTCACACCTTCTGCACTGAACATGGGCTGCTCTGTATCAGCTACGAATGATCATTTTCTTAAGTAAAGAACAGGGAACCATGTAAATAGCCAGAGAGAATGTCTCAACATTTTCCACCCAAGCAATTCAATCGACAACAGAACATTGGACATGTATGTCTTCAGGGCTGGAAAAAGTTCATGGGAACCCTGCCTTCAACAGATAGATGATGGTTGGATGGATGGAAGGATGGATGATGGATGGATGAATAGATAGATGGATGATTGATTGATGGATAGATGGATGTATGGAAGGATGGATGAATAGATAGATGGAAGGATGGATGAATAGATGGATGGATGGAAGGATGGATGGATGGATGGATGGATGGATGGAAGGATGGATGGATGGATGATGGATGGATGGATGGATGAATGGATACAGAATACATATATAATCCAAATATATATATATATATATATATATATATATTTGATAACATCCACAAAACGTCATCAGGTGCATTAATGTGGTGTTTCCTGAGGCCTCATCTCCCACCTCGGTCTAGCACCGGCTACTCTGAGTGTGGGCCCGACTGACAACCTCAGCACCTCTGGGAGCTGAAGAAAATGCTGAATCTTCATCGTCTCCCAGACAGGAGGGCCAGAGGGCCAGGGCACTCTCACGGGATCCTGGAGTGCCTCATTTGTGCATCAAATGGAGAAATGTTCTCCGCTATGAACCTCAGGGGCGAGCACCCTGGTGGGGTTGCTGCATATGTGAGTCTCCACCCTGAGACCGACCCTTCACCCTCCTCCCCAGCCCATCCCGGCTTTGTGTGCTCCACACGCGTGAGGGTGTGTGTGCTCAGAATGTCACTTCAGGAAGCAGGATCTGTTTCGCCCTGGTGTGGAGAAGGCAGCCGCTGGTCATTGCACAATGGAAGGGTTTTGAGGGGACGGCTCTGACCGGGGAGGGGACGACCAGATCATCCAGGTAAATCAGGCATCTGTGTTTTATGGGAATTTCCCTATGAAGAATAATAGGTTTTCTCTTTCCTTAAAAAGCAAAAATCAAATACCTACTACAGTTACATGTGCGAGCCAGCATTAATAACGTAGCCAAAGCTGGACAGAACCCACATGTCCTCCATGATGAAGGCCAAACACACAAGGGCACACCCACCCTGCAGAGCACTACTCAGCAATTAAAAATGAAAAGGAACAGACGATTGATATACCCAACATCTTGGCTAGATTTCGGGCCATTAAATTACATTGAATTGAAAAAAACTCTCTCAGAGTTTATTGTTATACACAAATGCTTGTATCTATAGATTCTCATGTTGGAGGTGGTGCCTTGGGGTGAGGCGGGTGGAGCCCCCCTGGAAGGAGTGAGCACCATCAAAGAGGCGCAGCAAACACACAGCCCCAGATGCCACTGTGACCAGGGAACCACCTCTTACCAGATGGGCATCAGCAGGGGCCTCGACTGGGACTTTCAGCCTCTGGAACTGTGAGGAGGATTTGTTTTTAAACCTCCCACACATGGTGCTTTGTGATGGGCGTCCACCTGAGGAAGACAGGCTGCAGTGACCCCTGCAGGCCGCGGTGACCCCTGCAGGCCACGGTGACCCCTGTAGGCCGTGGTAGTGAGGGGTTTAGTCTGTGTAAAACTGATAAAGTCGTATGGAACCGCACATACTCCCACACGTGCATGCAAATTGACAAGACCTGGATGCCCTGGTGGAGTAGAGGTTTAGTCTGCCACCTCCGGCCAAGCGCAGTCCACACACATCCCAAGATTTGGGGCAACAACCAAGACGAACAACTAAGTTCAAACAAAGCGCTTCCTCCTCTCTCCCTGCCTGCCTGCTTGCCTTCGTTCCTGCCTGCGCCTTTCCTTAAAAAAACGCACAAAATCTGAACAAGCCCGTGGATTGGGCCTGGGTCAATTTCCTAGGTTTGATTTTGTACTAAAAACATATCAAAAAGCCACATGGGGGGACTGGCGGGAGGGTGCACGGAAACACTGCGTACAGCTTTCAACTTCCTCTTTATCCATGATTATTTCAAAGTTTAAAAAAAGCTCACAGAGAAGCCCACGGGTTCGACAGGGAACTACGCCTGTTTCAGCGCGTTTGGTTACTGAGAGGCCACCTTCCCTTGTCAGCACAACGTGGCCCGAGTGCTGCGATTTCCGCCGCAGGACACGTCTCCCCGAGGAACAGGGAGCAGTCGGCTGAGAGGAGCCAACATCTACTCTCCCCTGGATTGAGGAGTAGGGGACCCTCGGGAGGGCTCAGATTCTTGCCAGCCTGGGCCAGGGACTCAGGGAGTTGGCTCCAGTGCGGATGTGGGGGCGGCTCCCACCATCTGTTGGCCTCTCAGACTCACCTGAGCCCGTGACTCAGGCCAGAGAGCCTGGTGTCCTGGGCCGTCCAGCCCAGGAGGGGCTGCTCCGTCCTCTCCACCCCTAGGAGAGTGTCTCCCAACTTGGGGCATCGCCGAGAGTCAGGAGACGAGGACAGGCCAGCGTCCCTTCTCCCGTGGGTCAGCATGTGTGTGGCCCGGAGGAAGCCAGCAGGGCTGTATAAATAGCTCCAGCTATTCCAGAGCCAAGCAGCCCAGACGGCGCTTGGGGATCTGAGAGCCTGCAGAGGCCAGACAGGAAAGAGGGCGAAAGGGCCAGCAGCCTGGAAGAAGGCCCTTCTCGGAGAAGCAGGCCGCTGACCGCCCCCTGGGGACCCCGACTTACCAAGCTGCCCGACTTCTCGGGGCAGATGGGTGTGTGACTTTTTGAAACAGGCAGCTTTAAGTGCAATTAAAACATGGAAGACCATATGTGGCCCACACAAGGAGGGGCCGTCCTGCAGCCGCCGTGCCCCTAGGCAGGGGAGGCAAGGCCCCAGGGTGGGGGCAGAGGCCCGGGCACAGCGCTGCCTCACTGTCTGCTGTGTCAGATGCTGCGGCGGCGGCAGAAAAGGCAGAGTCAGCGCGACAGGGTGTGGACAGTCCACCCTCAAGACCAAACAGAGACATCCACTCTGCGAGCAGCTCACCTGCCCACCCACTTCCCTCACCTGCCAGCCCAGGCCAGGACGTCTGGGGGGGCGGGGCTGCAGCACCCCAGGTCGGGAAAACTCGGGCGTCAATGCGGAGGCTTTAGGGACATGTGGTCGGGGATTAGGAGGCATGGCTTCCCTGTTCTTCCAGACGCTCAGGTAAAATGGACGGACTTTCCTCCCCGTCCGTGAGCTGGAAGCAGTGAGCGCTGGAGCAATCTGGCCAGCCGGGCAGGGCTGCGAATCAGTCTGCCTCCTGTGCAGAAATTCTAAGGATGGCAAGGGGCTCCCCAATCTGGCGTATTTCTGTTAGACGCCAGCCTGTGAGCCTTGGCCTGGCTCCCAGTGGGGATGGTCTTAGAAGGACAGTGTCCCCTGGATCATGATTCCCTGTGTGGGGAAGGCAGCAGCCCCTTTCCAGCCAGACCAGGCAGACAGGACTCCTTTCATTTAAGGGCAGATGACAGCGTGGGGCAGGGCCCGCTGAACAAAAGCTAGGTCCAGTGCTCAGCGGGCGCTCGGGGTCATGAGGGTCCCCCGTGGAGCCCATGGGACAGATGACCAGATGACCAGAGAGAGAGAGAGAGAGAGAGAGATCCCAAAGACAGCAGGAGGCAAGGCCGGGTGAGCAGGATGCCTGTCATCAGAGGACAACAGCCTGTCCCACCCAGGGGACCCCGATCAGTCCAGACATCCCGAAGCCCAAGGGGAAAATACACGGAGCCAAGACATAATGTATTCCCATCTCCCTGTCACACCCCAGATAGACCTTTGTCCCCATGTCTCCCCAGAGTGGCCCAGCTGTACCCCCACAAGGGACACCCCCGGGAAGGGGCGGCAGAGTCAGCAGAGGCCTGGCAGCCTGCAGGTGGGGAAGGGGTGGGTGCCCCCAGAGGGGCCAGAGCTGCGGGCACCTGAGTACAAACAGGACCCAGGGGCTGGGGCAGGAGGCACACCCTCAAATATGGAGGCACAGAAAATACAAACATTTTGATTCATCTGTTCCTTTGTTTTGTCTGTTCACGTTCCACCTGTGAGTGAGGTCATCTGGTCTCTGTCTTTCTTCTTCTGACTTGTTGCACTGAGCATCATCCCCTCTAGATCCATCCATGTCGATTCACATGACAGGGTTTCCTCTCTTCTCAGGGCTGTGTCGTGTTCCTCTGTGTATATGGACCACATCTTCTTTATCCATCATCTGACGTTGGGCACTTAGGTAGTTTCCAGTTCTTAGCTGTTGTGAATAGGGCAGCAATAAACATGGGGCCACACATCTCTGCAGATGGGGGGCTTTTATCTCTTTCGGGCAGATGCCCAGAAGTGGAATGACGGGATCCCATGGGATTTCCATCTTCAGTTTTTGAGGAATCGCCACACTGCTCTCCATGGGGCTGCACCAATTTGTACTCCCACCAACAGTGCAAACATGTTCCCTTTTCGCCACAGTCTCGCCAGAATTGGTTGTTTCCAGACTCTGGGAGAACAGCCGGTCTGTGGGGCAGCACCACAGACTTACATCAACGGTTCGCAAGCCTCTTGCAGTCGCAGAAATGCAGCCCCAACTGGAAGCACCAGGCTCACAGCGTGAACGGGAAGCTGCTCCGAGAAAAGGAGGCGGAGTGGGGTCAGGGCCGCATTCCAGCCCTGCCCTCCGGTCCTGCGAACCCTCCAGGCAATTCCCAGGGCGACAAACAACCCAGTGTGGAGCACAAATAAGTCTCAATGTAAAAAGGTAGAGGGACAAAGGTGACCTTTCCCTCCAGTGGCATTTGAAAAAACTTGGTGATGAGAGAGGAGGTCCCAGGAGAGGACTCTGCTCGCTTAGCTCAGGAATCGATGGGGAACTTACCGGGGGCACCTTGAGTTGATGACACGGTGACAGAGTGCGGGGGCCCCGAGCCCAGGAGCATCACACTGGCCCCACCACCATCGGCCACCCCGTAAATTCTAATGTCCCTGGCTCAGCAGTTTCTGAATATTCCTCCGCCTGCACTCTGCCCACACTTTCCAGGCCACAGATCCAGGCTGAGCCAAGACGCAGCTCTGGGTAAAACAATTCAAGGGACGCAGCTCGTGGCTCAGGCAGCTGACCACATAAAGCCCAGGACCCAGGTGCAAGAGCCAGGGCCGGGGGAAAGCCAAAATAATACATACATAAATAAAGACACTTTTTCCTTCTTTTCCTTTCTTGCTTCAAAAGGCTTCTTCCTCCTCACCCTGCCTTCCTTTCTCTACAAAAATTCAAACTTACTCTGTAACTGTTCTGGAGGTCAAAGTCTCTCACTGGGTAAATCCAAGCTGTGTACCTTCTTGGAGACTCCAGGAGAGAATCCACTTCTTTCCCTTTTCCAGCTTCTAGAGGCTTGTGACCTGGACTGTGGCCTCTTCCTCCGTCTGCAAAGTCACCAGTGGCCGCTGAGTCCTGCTCACATCAGTCCCTGACCTCTGCCTGCCATCTGTGAGGGCGCTGTGATGGCACTGCCCGTCTGGTTCACTCAGGATCCAGTCCCATTTCAGGATGAAGTGGTTAGCGACCTCACTTCCCCTCTGCCACAGAAGGCCACTGAGTCACTGAGGAGAGGATGAGGACCACACATCTTCAATCACAATGCCTGTCCTATCGGGAGATGCTGGGTCGACCAGCAGCCCAGCGCTGGCCGTGTAGCTGAGCAGCTCTGTCTGAAAGTGGACACACGGGCCACATAAGCACCAGGAAGCTAGGGACACTCTCCCTCCCCAGTTGTCCCCTCGGACCTGCCCATTCCAATAAAACCAGCAATCCAACGCTTTCTTTCCACCTGGCCCGCCAACCACCCGTCAGGAGTCAGCCCACCTCCTTGGCCTTTGTTTGCCGGCAATCAAAGTGACCAACACACTCTCCTGTCAAACCCACTCTTTCACTTCCACCCCCAGACCCCGCCAGCAGCAATGATACCGCGTAGAGTCCCCACTGGAATGAAAGGACGAGAAAGAACATGCCTGTGACCCTCCCTTTCCAGTGCCCGGAGGCCAAATCCCAGGGCCCTTCTAGAGCAGACGCCCTTCCGCCCTCCCCCAGAGTAGCAGCCCCGCTCTGGGGACAACACATGGCTGTCTCGTGTCGGGCACATGGGGACGCGGGGAGCCTCCCTGTGGACGTGCGTCGGCCAGCCGTGGACTCACCCCAGTCCCATTCTCTCTCCGTGTCCCTCACGATGGCTCTTCCTGAAGATATCTTTGTCCTTGGAAGCCTGAACAATTCCTAACGTCCAGGACACCCCACTTCCAGGTGATCTTTCCACCTAATACACACGCCGCTCACACGCTTAGCGGCTGTCAGGCCAGGGTGAGTGACGTTCTCCGAAACTCTCCGCTGGCGCCGTGGACATGCGCCAGCTACAGTGTTTGAACTCAGAGCCATGGCACGTGAAGGACAGGAGAGGCCAGCAGAGGCCTGTCGCCGTGTCACAAAGTGTTTCCCTT
>RJWH01004452.1:0-106921 GCA_004363575.1 Solenodon paradoxus | reverse complement strand
GAGAGAGAGAGAGAGAGAGAGAGAGATTGAGAGAGAGAGAGCCCTCCATGAACATAAGCAGTCTATCAGAACCCAGGTTCTGGCAGTTTCTCTGTCCAGCATAAGATTTGGAGACGGACTCACCGACCTCCCCACTGCCAGGTAAGGGTTTCTGCAGGCAACTGAGTGGTGAGTGGAAGAAACTTGTTCCCAATTTAACCATCACCCAGGCCACTCAGCTGCCTCAGTCTGCAGACACTGTGAGTCACAAAGTTTGTTGGCAGCAGAGGAAGCTGAGAGCATGGTGGGGGGACTCAGCCATCGCTGGGCCTGACTATTTCAGAGAGACATTCAACCTTTTCATCAGCCTCCTTCCCACCCAGTGGGCATTTCCTCTGCATTTTGGAACCAGGTCAGACATTAGCAGGTCCCTCCGCAAGTATTCTTTCCCTTGGATGGACCAAAGATGGGGAGTGAGTGCAAGGGGAGGCTGACCTCAGAGTGCTTGCTGGCCAGCTGGGACTCTGTGGAAAGGTAACCAGGAGGCTGGTTTTATAAGCTGTGAGGTTCCCAGGACAGAGCTGTTTCCTTACTCTCTCCATTTCCCCCTGTGCTTTTCTGCAGAATGAGCAGCCTGAAGCTGCAGATCACTTGACAACAGCATGTGACTGCAGGGGCACCTGCAGTGGGGAAGAAGTTAGGACAAGGCCCTTCAGTAGGGGTAGGAATTAGGAACCCTAGTTCTGCTGGGATGCTGCTTAGTATTGAGTTGGCAGTTTAACTGATCCTGACACTTGAAGGTGGTGGGGGTCGCAGCTCCTCTCTGTTGTATGGAGCAAGTTAAGGAAGCGTTGGATGGTAGAAAAGGTGAACTGGGACCCAATGTGCCTGCTACTTCTGGATACACCACAGATTTTCATTTCTCCATTGAAATATGTTTTTTATGCCTCCAGATGCAAATAGAGATGGTACTTACTCCTGAATCATTCATAGGATGACTATAATGAGGGATAGTTGCCTGTAGCAAAGGAAATCACACCAGTGCTGGCTGAGACATTAGAGTCTCCTTTGGTGCAAAGCCTCTTAGGAGGGGTGACAGGGAGCCCACTCTCCAACAGGAGAGCTTGTCAGCCTGGATTTTTAGTATCTTCTTGACTTGAGTGAAAAGCAAGGGTCCAGGTGTGTAATCGTTCTCTCCCAGAGGTTGATGGAGTGATGAAAGACGATGTGGGCAGGGAGCTCGGGAAGGCACAGAGACATAGACTTCTTATATGTGGTTCTTTTTGTCACGTGATTTATTCAAGGAGACACAGTTCAGTGGAACAGGGCAAAATGAAAATCGGGGCCTCCTAGCTCAGCGCACACCTCTCCCCTTGATGCCCCAGGGAACCACTCATCAGGAAAACGCCGTAGTGGTGTTATTAACTGGTGGGCAGTGAGACTTCCCTATAGACACAACATCTGCCAAAGAGCTTTAGGTAAAGTTGTCCCCTAAGCAACCCCCTTGGTGACATGGTCCCTTATGAAACCCTTGTTCCCTAATTCCCATTCCTACCGCTCCTCTCCTCTCCTTGACCTCTGACCCGCATAATGCAGTCTTCCTGTGTCTTCAGTCTCCCCCTACCTCTTTACTAGAAGACACAGTGCTATCTGAGGCAGAAAGAGCCCTAGAGGTGAGGTCAGCCCATCTCAATACAAGAGCCAGCTGCTTATAGCTATGAGACATGGGCACATGGCCGCTGCTCTCAGAATGACATCTCTGTGCAAAGTGTCGGAACACCAGCTACCTCCCAAGTCTGTCGAGCCTGAGGGCGAGGCACTGGCCAAGGCACTGGCCGTGAGGGGCTCTGCACTCCCAGGTGGTTGCTCACGCCTGTTCCCTTTGGGCCCTCTTGGCCTTTCCCCTTCTCTCCTCCTCTCTGCCAGCTCCTGAAGATGCCCGCCTACGTCACTTCTGTCCCAGCCTACACACAGCCTGGGCACACAGCTCACCTTTATTCGCCACCCACTCTGGCCTCTGAACTACTTCTCTTTGCCCTTCACCAAACTCACCCCGGTTTCCTCCTCCCCCACTTCCTTGCTCCTCAACCCCAGTCACTTGCTGGAAATGGCACTCCGAAAGGACACAGCTGACTTCCCATAGTGTGGTTATACCCACAAACAGATTGACAAGGGGCCTGGAAAAATAAAAGCAGGGTAGGAAGATGGTGAACAAGTTCCCTGCAAAAACGGAGTCCCATTCATTTTCCTTTGGCTTAGACTTGTGTAACCAAGTTTCCCGATTCCTCTCACCTGCCTGGAAGTGTCCCACTTACCCAGCATCTCTCAGATAAACTACCAGCCAGAATTAGGGCCCTGAAGAGAGACTGGGGAGGAGACCCCAGCAGCAGTCAGTGTGGCCTGATCCCAGAGAAATGACTTCTGCTCAGGAACCCCGTCCTCCCCTCAGGGGATGTCCTCCCCTCTAGGTGATGCATCTCCTCATCACATCTTTCTCCTGCTGCTTTCTCATTCTGGCCCAGAATGCTGACTCTCAGGGAATCACCATAGCGGACCCCTTTCTGCAAATGTGCCTGACAGAGCTCAGGTGTGAGACCCGTACGAGGTGGGGAGAAATGCACACACACTCCTGACTGCCTCCCCTAAATCCTGAGACACCTGTAGCCCCTTCCCACCCTTCAATTCCTTTATTTCCCTGTGGAGAATCTGCTTTCTCTCTCCTGTTGCTCTCAGTTCCATGAATTCAGATGCTTGCAGTTTTCTCTTTGTGCATAGTTAATGTAACTTTATAGAAAATCAGGAAAAGACAGGAAGGAAAAAAAATTTATAGTCCTACCCACTAAAACCAGCCATCTATACTTTTATGTAAATTACCCTAGGATTTTGTGTTCACCTTCCATTGCCCTTTTCTCTCTCTGGCTCCACTGGCCAAGTTACCCGGATGTGATGATGATGATCAGGTACTTGAGAGCCCCCTGGTCTGGGTCTGAACCCTGCCTCTGCTCCTCAAGTAACCTTGGACCAGAGCCTTTCCGAGTCTGATTCCTGGCTCTACAAAGTTGGCAGTGCCCACCTCATGGGGTGCCCACCTCACTGAAGCTTCCAGAAAGAGATTAGATAAGAGAGCTGCCCACTTACCCGCTTTTTTAGTCAACTCTCTCCCCACCTCTTAATTTTAAAAAGAGGCAAAAATAAAAATAAGCAAACATTTGTGTCTCATCCCTTAATAACTGAGCTTGTGAGATTGTGTCTTGTATCAAACAAAAGGAAAATCTAATTTAAAAGCACCCTCCATCATCATCCAAACCTGCTAGAAACCGTGAAAAGCGCAACAAACTATAAACAAGTTTAGCTGCTCTTAATGTTTGCATGTCTTTCTTTCTAGGCATCCGTTTATGCCATTGGAATTATCCACTTTATGTTCTTTTTTTTACTTAATCTCAGAATTAGTCATTCCCCACACATTAATAAAGGTTCACTGGCTGCCATTTTAATAACTGTGTAACAGTCCATTGAATGGATGTTTAATTTCCTTATTGTACATACACATTCATTATTATAACCCTGGGGAGAGATCCTGGTGCCCTAAGCTTTCTCTGTCACCCTCCTCATAGACTAAGGTATATAAACATTTTAAAGATGTGTTACGTATCGACTATTTTTAGTTTGTATTAATTACATCCCATTAGCTGTTATGAGAGTTCCTATCTCCCTGTACCTCCAAAAGCATTACATTTTGAGGTTTCCCCCCTAATCTCTGCTAATTTGATAGAACAATGTTAACCATTTGCATTTGAGTGAATCGTCACATAGAGTGTGGGTACTTGGACGATATTAAGCACTTGCCTATTATTTGCTTTTTGCTTTGTGTTTTGAATAAATTATCCAGTCTGTACAGCGCGAGCTGTAGCAGATACTACTTAGGACTTCACGGAGGATTAAAAAAAACGCATGCAAGTCCTTTCCATCAAGACGATGAAAATGTCAGTGGGCAAGCAGGTTGTCAAACGTGCACACACAAAAATTAAGTGATGCAAAGACAGATTCAGTAAAATCGCGCACTTCTGCCAGGTGGAATGAAGTTACTCATCAAATGGCAGAACAGCAAACTCTCGAGGTGGGAGAGACCATGGTGAGGCGTGGGAGCCACGGGGGTCAGAGCAGTGCAGCCTTCTGTGCCGAGTTCCTTGGGCTCGATGAAGGGAGAAGGGCTGGCCAGGTCCAGGCATCAGGGGTCAGTGCACAGAGGTGAGGCAGGGACAACCTGCCTGCGAGCTGCCTGCGTCGTCGTCAGATTTACATCATGGGGACAGGAGGTCATGTCAGGGTAAGGAGTTTTCATTTACCCCATGAGCAAGAGCCAGTGATGATTTAAACTATCAAAGGACTGATTTGCCTCATTGTTGTTTTAGGGAAGTGAAGGGCGGGCATGGGGCAGAATGGGGGTGTGTGTGAAAATGAATAAAACTGGAGGCGGTACAGGTGGTTACCTATGGAGTGAGGACACTCTGGACCAGTTACAAGTGTGCAGACACATGCGGCGGCAATGTTTGTCCCTTTACAGAAAGCAGGGCTGGGTGGGTGGGAGAGGGTGTGGAGGATAAGGTGAATGAAACTTTTTTTTAAAGCATTACCATGGTACCTCAAATATGGGTTACATAAGCAGGTCTGAAAAATCATTTATTTTGAAATAAGTGCTAAATTACCTAGAGCTAGAAATGTGTTATAATGTAATTTGTTCACAGAGGATTGGGGATATATGTTTTATAGTCATACAAACACACACACACACATATACATACACACTTGCTCTCCAATAAAGAGACCAAAGCAAGAAAATCTAAGTGTCCAAGAGAAAAAAAAAAAAAAAGCCGAGAATAGTCATTTCAGGGAAAAAAAGTGTACCAGCAGGCCCTGTTGCAAATTCAGTGTTGAGCTTTCTGTAGACCAAAAACGAGAGGAAAGTCATTTGCAAAACCCAGAGCGTCTATAAAAAATATTTTTAATGTAGTTGCCTAGAACAAATACTGTAGTGTTATGAGATGTTAAGAGCTAAGAGAAATCCCTCCATGAGTTCTTCCTAAAGGAGGAGACATTTCATAACAATAGACCTAAATTCAATTTTTCTTTTTCCTGTTTTCAAGAGAGGAAGAGAGTAAGGGCGAGAAGGAAAAAGTTCTTTATTTTGGGTTTTTACCCTGGCCAGGGTCAGGGTCTTGGCCTCTGCAACCAGCAGGGCACAACCTAACTAGACTCTTCTTCTGAGTATATGGTTCCCTTAATCTGCTCTGCACCCGTGTGCTGAGTCCTAAGACGGTCCGAATGCAAACTGTGGGTTCTGACCCTCACTGGTTCTGCCCTGGGCTGCCCTCCTCACTTGCCAATGGCAGGACCCACTGAAACTCTTGTCCCCGTCACAACTGGGTGCTCTTTGTCCACGGATGCCTGTCAGTCTTCTGAGAGCTCGCTGTGTGGAGAAGCCGGCACTGTCGTCATCATCGGGGGCTCTGTCTGCTCCCCATGCTTCATGTGCTTTTAGATTCACAGCCACTTACCACAGTGCAGTAGCTGGTTCCTGTGTGTGCTCCGCACTGAAGCGGGGAGCGTGTTCTCTTGTTCCCCACTGCTTGCTTAGGGCACACTGCCTGGTGCAGCGAGGTGCTGGAAAGCCTTGTCAAATGAATGAAACCTGAACTCGATTTCATTTTCAAATTTACCCCTTTATCACTTCGGATGCTCTGCATGCTTCAGCCTTGAATGTGCCTTGAATTACCATACGATGACTGTTTTCACTTCCATTCCCTGG
The DNA here is from genome assembly GCA_004363575.1 of Solenodon paradoxus. Lineage (NCBI taxonomy): Eukaryota > Metazoa > Chordata > Mammalia > Eulipotyphla > Solenodontidae > Solenodon > Solenodon paradoxus. The sequence continues at coordinate 101,136 of RJWH01004452.1, read as the reverse complement.
GCAATATTCTAAACATGGTTAGATATTTACTAATGTAATCTGCCCTAAACTCTGAGCTAGGGAGTATTATTCTCATTTTAGAAATGGTAAAGCTGAGGTGCTAGGAGCTTCAGTAACCTGCCTAGGGGTGCATTGTTATGTGAGATTTATACAGGGACATGCATTTCAGAGCGAGCGAGTAGCCCAAAGCAGTAGGACTGTCACAACTGCCCGAGCACACACTCTGGAGCTGTGATGTTCCTAAAGACACGTCCCCTGTGCATGGCCAGAGGAGATCAGAGGCAGGGGGACCTTCCACAGCAGCAGAAGCTCCTGCTTCTCTAGTCCGGCTGTCATTCAAACTCCCTCCTGCATCTGCAGGGCCGGCTAGCCCGATGCAGTGATGAGCTGGGGATTAGGACTGGGCTGCATGTGTGAGGGAGGGACAGTGGTCCACGTCCCAGATGGCCACTGACTAGCCATGGGACCCTGGATGTTAGTTCATCTGACAGGTTCTCTGAGCCCATTCCCTCCCCTGTAAAATGGGGAGAATTGACCTGCCTCATACCATGAGGGGGTCACAGATGAAAATGTCTATAGAAATGCATTTATACTCCAGGACACTGTACCTATGAAGGGAGAGATGATCACCATCTGGTCAGTTCTACAGATGTTTCTAGGGAGGCCCACATCCTCTCCAGGGACAGTCCCTGTATCCATGATGGGTATGTCCTATTTAGACTGTTTTGTTAAAGTCCTTAGAAGTCTCTGGAATAGGAATGTCAAACCAGAGGGCTGCTGTGATATTGACAAGTGGGGCATCGGTCTGCTTGCCAGACTGAGCCCGTCGCAGGGACAACCGCAATGCTGGTGATGCTGAGCAGTGTCTTGTCCCCTAGAGGACCATCCACAGTTGGGCGGTCCCTGACCATGTCTGAAAATCTCTCAGACCTCAAAGAAGAGAGACACGCCGTCTTTATGGAAATCCTTCTGCTATGCTAAATTCTTGTGCATGACTAAAATTCAGCATTGCTTATTCCATGTCATCCTATTCATCTCAACTTGAACAATCCTCTGGAGGCGGGACTCTTTATTTCTGAGGTTGAACTAGAATGCAGAGGTTCAGAAGTTCAGCAATTTGCCCCAGGTCACACAGCAGGTTGAAGTCCATGCTCTTCGTGGCCTCCAAAGCAAGGATCATAGAGCTTCACAAGAGACGAAAGCACCATCTGACTATAAATCCGCAAATTAGGATTCCTGGTTCAAATGCTAACTTTCTTATTACCCTCCTGCAAGATCCAGATAAATTCAAGTGTCTGGAACCCAGAGTCTTTGATTCTTAGCTTGGTAGAGTTCCAGCCTTCATCACAACTGTTTGGAGAGATTTCTCTTCATGTCCTAACTTTCTTTTTTTAGGAGGATAACACTTGAGATGACATTTATAAATTATGTGAAGATTTCCCGTTCTAAGAACATTGATAATTACCTTGCCTGAGGATATCTTAGTAAGGAACTGCATACTTGTGAAAAAAGGAACATTTCTTGCACCTTGTCGTGTTTCACTGCTTGTGCAGGAGGTGCGCTTCTACAGCAGATGTGAACGGAATGGATACTGAAAAATTCTAGAGTTTCGTTGTGCTCCCACCAAGTCTACTTTGTGCCCCCACTTTGCTGTTATTTTTGTCAGTTATTTCTCATTCTGAATACCATTTACTTCTTTGCACACTAGATCTTTGAACCTCTTGAGGACACAAGCTCTATCTTAATCATCTGTGTTTTTCCTAGCATCTAGCAGAGGTCTTTGGTACATAGAAAGAGCTCATATGTCTGCATTGAGCTGTAAAATAATTACATGTAGCATCCCTCCATCATTCATTTATCCAGTCATCCATCCATCATCATCCATCATTCACCCATCATCATCCATCATTCATCTATCATCATCCATCCATCCATCATCTGTCCATCTATCATCTATCCATCCATCATCCTTCCATGCCTGGCAGCCCTGAATTTCCAGGGGTCCAATGATGATGGCCTAGAGATTCTAAGGTCAGAGAGAATCCCATGGTGACAGTAACAATATTTCATCATCTTTTCATAGTGACCGTAATTTTGTATAAGGAATATGCCAGAATATAGCCATTTGGCTTTTCCTCCTGACTTTGATGGTATTTGTCAGGAGAAGCAGCCACTTGTCCTACCTAATGGGATGGCTGAAGCAATTAGACATGCTCACATACTTCTTCCTTGGCTTATGGAGCTCAGAATAAATGTCACAATCTTTTTCTTCTAAAAAGAAGGTCATTTAATTTAGTGGAGTGGCATAATGATGGAGAAATCTTTATTTCCATTCATATCATCTGTGCCTTAGTCTTAGGCAGCACAAGAAAGATGAAAAGGCCCTTTGAAGCCAGGGGAAATGAAATGTGTTTCTCAATGCTTGGAAGCGCCTGGTCAGATTGTTCCAGGATAGCACTTTGTAGCCTGTGACCCTTTAGTCATGGAGCTGGAGGGTGGGGACACCATGTGGAATAGGTCCTGGGGGTCATATGCACACAAAGGAGAAGAGGAAAAAACTGTCAGGGTCTTCCCACGGTTCTGTCAAACTCCTAGAAATGCCTGGTCCTCCTAGCAGACTTGGGCCCAGCGACTGGTAAATACTGCAATGTTTGTCTTAAGAAGTTTCTCCCCAAAGCTATTGCAGGGGACTGCTAGGAATGTCCTCTGCTCCCCGCAACTGTGCTGCCAGGGAAAAACGGGGCTGAGTGTTCTGGAGGCGAGTGGGTGGTGCTGGACGTAGTGCAGTGCTTCCTTCTGCTCTATCAGGGACATTTCTGCACTGGAAGGAAGAGGTGGCCATCAGGGCTGACTCAAGCTCTGTTGCCCCGGGAATTTGGGCAAGATTCTCAGCCTCTCTCCCATTTAGTCTCGCCACCTGTAAATTGGGGGAGCTGACGTGGGAGAGCTTGAGGGTTCCCTGTTCTCTGGGTTGGGATTGGAGCTGGAGTGGCTGTTCTGGGTGAGGCAGCCCAGCAGGGGCGCAGGCTTGGCGAGAGCTTTCCAGAGCTTTGGGTGGCAATGTAGACATGTGATTGTAACTCACTTATGTAAGCGTGCCTGTCCTGGGTAAGATGGGGGCTGTTTTGGTATGCTGTCATAGATTTGATGGAGAATGGAGATGCACACCTAAACCTTGTGTTGTCAATCTGAGTTACCTCAATGAAAAATAACATCATAAGTAAACACTGGGGATAATTTTCCATTCAAATGGAGTCCTGCGGGATGGGATGATCATTCTGACAAACTGGAAGTGCCAGGGTCCTTACTTTTCGTGCATTCAAGCATCTCGGCACTCCTCTGTGGTGGGTATTCCTTTCCTCAGCCCCCTTTCCGGATAGAGATAATAAGACTCAGTGAAGTTAAATGCCTTATCCTAGGTCATCCAGATCAGTCAGTGGCATAGCTAAGAAAAGAACCAGGTTTGTTTTATTCTAACACTATCTCTTCTCTGCCAAGTGAACTCTTATTTAAAACACTGTTATTGGCGAGCCCTGGTGGCCTAGTGGTTTAGTGCATCTGGCATAGCCCACGTACATCCTAAAGTCCCCAGTTCAAGACCCAGGGCTGGGGGAACAACCAAATGAACAACTAAATAAAATAAAGTGCTTCTTCCTCCTGTCTCTTCCTGCCTGTTTGCCTACTCAACTTCATTCCTGCCTGTACCTTTTGTTTAAAATTTTTTAAAGTAAATGAAATACCATTACTGGACTCACCCTTATGGCTCAGGAGGCTGAGACCACTGAGGTGTGAACCTTGTAAAGGAGCCAGGTTTGTGACCTGGGATAAACCCCACTGTTATTGGTTGATGGTTATAGTTCTACCATGACCGAATTTGCATCAAATTAAAAAGTTTCATGCACAGTCAACAGAATGAGAGTATTTGCAAAATCATATATCTGATAAAGGATTATTCTTCAGAATATATAAAGAATGTTTACAATTCAACAGCAAAAATAACTTGATTAAAAAAACAGGCAAAGGACTTGAATAGGAATTTTTTTAGAGGATCCACAAATGGGCAGCAAGCACTTGGAAAGGCCTCCGCATCCCTAGAGACAGGCAAATCAAACCACAGTGAGACGTCACTCCCCCACCAAAAAAGCAAGCGTTTGTAAAATAATGTTGCCTCAATTAAAAAAAAATGTTTTTAAACAAGTATTGGCAGGATGTGGAGAAATGGGAAATCTGTTGAGAATGTACCATGGTATACTGCTATGGAAAGCAGTATAGAGTTTCCTCGAAATATTAAAAATAGAATTACTACATGATCCAGTAACTCGGCTTCTGATCTGTAGCAAAAGATGTAAAAGATGTGAAAGCGGGGCCTCAAAGATACGTGTACATCCGTGTTCACAGCGACATTATCCAAAGTGGTCCCAAGCAGAAGCAATCCACATGCTCATGGCAGATGAATGAGCATTACACACATGCAGTGTGTACACATGAGGAAATATTATTCAGCTTGAAAAGGAAGGAAATTCTGACATACGCTGCAACACGAAGGAACCCTGAGAGCATCATACTCCTTGAAATAAGCTGATCACAAATGACAAATGCTTTGTTATTCCTTTTTTTTCTTTCTTTCTTTTAAGGAAAGAGGCAGGCAGGCAGGCAGGAAAAGAGAGAAGGAAGAAGCATTTTATTTTATTTTTCTTGAGTTGCTCACACTGTCTGTTACCCTTGCATCCGGGACTGCGCCCATCCGGAGGTAGCTGACTTAACTGCCATTCCCCCGGGTCATGTCTGTTATTCCTTTTCTGTAAGGTACCTAGAGCTCTCAGTTCATAGAAGCAGAAAGTGGAGCAGAGGCTACCGGAGGCGAGACGAGGATGGGAAGTTGTTATTTCACGAGTACAGAGCGTCAGTGTTACGAGGTGGAAAGAGCTCTGAGGTAGTGAAGTTTGCACAGCTTTGTGAATGTACTGAGTGACGATGAATTGTGCACTTAGCAGTGGTTAAAATGGGAAGTTTTATCTTTTAAAAATATTGTGATACAATTTACATACGTTCTCACACCGCCATCACCACCGTTATCAGAGTGGGTCCTTCACCAGCTGCCTAAATCAGGCCTGTGACATATTATGCCACCGATGACCTAGTCAACCTTCTTGCTCAGAGTGTATATAAAAGAGATCCAGAAACTGGCATCATTATTCTTTGGATCACTAAAAAATTTCAGCTCAAATTAAGAATGACATCAAAATGCCATTTGAAAAAATTGAGGTGATATTGACTTAGACGCAATGTAAGTCAGGAGCGCAGTTCACGCTTCATCAAACATAGGATAACAGCCCACGCCCACCACCAAATTCTAACCGTCCACCACTGTCAATGGACCCCACACCCTTTGCTCCCACCTCCCACCCACTTCCCCTCTGGTAACCTCAGTTCTGTAGTCAGTGTCCTGGGGTTAGTTTTTGTTTCCTCTCATTTGTTTTATTTCTTTACATTCCACATATGCGTGAAATCATCTGGTGTTTGTCTTTCTTCTTCAGACTTACTTAACTTAGCAGATCCCTTCTAGCTTCATCCGTGTCGAAAAAGACAAGTTATCGCCTATTTTATATAGCCGAGTAGTATTCTATTATGTATATATGCCACTTTTTCTTTAACCAAAGTGTGCTTTGGAAAAACAAAGAAAATTTACACAAATAAGATCAAGAGCATGTCTGTTACTGCATGTTGTGACAATATGGAATGGTTATTCAAATGTCAGATCAAACTGAACCACGAGGGATGACAACTTTGGATTGCAGGTTGATGACTGATTGATCGATTGATTGACATTGATTATGAATCTCTCTCATGGGTATGCTTCATGGTCTATTCTGAGGTGAGTAGCCACAATCTCTATTAAATAAACAAGTTATACTACTCCAGGGAGCCAGCTTAGAATCAGTGCTTGTGTACCATCCCTGAAAGAAACCACTAGAAGGCTGATAGTAATTCCTGGGTGATGCGATCACAGGTGACTTTTAAATTTTCTTTCAAAAATGTTTTGCATAAATCTTTTCGTATAGTGAGCATGTGATTACAGATGAGGAGAGAAGATGTGGTATGCATGCACCATAGAATATGACGCAGAAATTTAAGAAGATGAACTGCTGCCATTTGCAACAGCATGGTGGGCCTAGAGCAGTAGCTTCACTTGTATGTGGTATGTAGAGAAATTAAACAAATGAACCAACCTAACAAGACCAAATCAGACAACAGTATACTTTTAGTCTAAAAGACTGAATTAGTGGTTACCAGAAGGGAAGGGAGTAAAGCAGGGTCAGTTGTGTAAAAGGGGTGAATTATATGGTGATGGATAGAACTGAACTGTGGTAAATGATGTACTACAGACAGGTTGATCCCGACGGATGCACACTTTACACCTATCTGGTGGCACCCTGGTGGCCCAGGCACTGAACTGGTGGCTGGGGCATGAGCCACGTGAAGCCCAAGGACCCGGTTGGTGACCCAGGTTCAGGGAGAACAACCATACATAAATATGGGTGCTTCTTCCTCCTCCTCTTCCTTCCTTAAAAATGCTTCTTAAAAAAAACCCTATATGATGTTATGAGACAACGTTCCTTCAATGTAGGAAAAACACCTCAAGGCATTGAACCCTTAAGATCTGTGCATCTATTGCATATTAATTATGTTGCAAATAGACAGTAGGAAAGCAAAAAAAAGACGAAAACATGCATGCAAACAATCACGGGTCTGTTTTGGATCACAAGGCAGCCAAGGACCTGTGCCAGCCAGCACCAGGGCTCTTCTCTGCAGCCCAGACAGTCCCCAGTGTCTCAGTGAAAGTGCTCATGGAAAACTGCGGGTCAGGGACACATGCTTTTAGAGCTGTGGATACTGACCCCAGCGGCTTGTCCTCAGCCACTGGGAGGCTGACGATGCTGCAGGACAGCAGGCAGGGAACCCACAGAGCAGGGCCATCTGGTGATAGTCCCTTTGAGGCCTGCCACAGGCCTGCTGACTCTCATGGGGCCTTAAATGACAAAACAAAGCCCGACTTCACCAGGCCCATCTGGGCCCCAACAGACCTGGCTGATGGCTGAGCTGGGTGGTGTGTGTGCCGGACTGATTTTTCCATTTCCTCCCTGGGGCTTGTGTGACCTCACAGCCCCCAGTGACGTCACTCTCCTAAGAATGAATATCCTCCCAGGGCCTTGTATTTACCTATTTCTTAATCGTGTGCCGGCTTGTGGCATCTCTGCACAGAGACCTAGATCCCCCTAGCTGAACGTGGCGTTTTTTTCTAATGACACATGGAAATGAACACACCTCAGTGTCTCCTCTGCAGGCTGTGGGGTGAAGTGTGCAGACCCTGGAGTTAGATGGGCCTGGGCTTGAATCCCAGCTACCCCCAAGTGCCAGTTGTGTGACTTAGGATAAGTGACTTCAATATGCTAAGCCTTATTTTCTTCATCTGTCAAATGGGAATCCCACCTCAGTGTTGCTGCAAGGATTAAATAAGATAATGCGTTCAAGCCTATTAACTGTTCCTGGCGCACAAGCAGAGCTTAATGTTGCTGGTGGTGGTATTAACAGGAGTGCTGTTTACACATCTTTTACGACAGGGCTTGTTTTAATGCCAACACAGCCCTAATAGGACCCTCTCTGGAGGCCCGAGTCTCTGCCTTGGAGGAAGCATTCTACTCCTCACTTAGAGCTTCTAAAGGGGCCGTCTCTTGGCTGCTGACTCTGCTCTCAGAGCCTCACTCGGTTCAGCTGCTTTCTCAGTCCATTTGCTTTATGCTTCTTCCAGTGGACAGAACCTTCCCTGTGCAGGCATAGCCAGGAGGCCTGTGCCCACTGGCACTGCTTCCTTGAAAATGGGTCTTGGCTCTGCATGGCCTACGGCTTACTTGGCATTTTTATTGTGACTCAACCCAGCACTTGTTTTGCATTTGTGCAGAATTCTGGTCCTTGCTCCGGATCCTGTTTTGCATTTCAAATGCTACCAACCCCCTGGGACCAGGACCACCGCTCCTGGTTCTGTGTCTTCGCAGCTCTGGGCTGGGCGCCTGTTTTATGTGCTGGCACCCTCACTTGGGCTGCGACAGACTCTGGTGATCTATTTGGACTTTTGAATAATTGATCTTGGATTCTGTAAGAGACCGCGCCTTAAATCTGTTCACGCGTCTGTATATTTAAAGCACTTAAACTTGCTCTCCATCAATTTGGCTCTGCCACAATGACGCTCTGGTTTCTATATTGGAGACTGTGTATTCATTTGGGGAGCTGGAGGTGAGTAACTCTGCTTTTTATAGTCTGTCTGGTGACTACAATAGGAAACTGGACTTATTATGGGAAGGGGAGAGCACAAATGTGCTGTAAAAGCTGGATCCCGATTTCTAGCTCTTAGCTCCAGACTTCAAACCAAACCACCAGTGAAATTTCTAGCACAGTTATGTCATGGGGCAGTCTACTCTCTGTGCTGCCTTCGGGCCCGAGTTATTTACTGGGAGGCTTCTTATCCCCCCATAGCTCACTTGTTCCTAAAATAAAAAAAATCAAATGCCTCCATGTCCCGGGTAGTATGGATACATTTCAGATGAATGAATTCCCACAATGAGCTCAGAGCGCCTTACAGAGAGCGTTATACAGAAGCCTTAACTACCTGTCTCCCCGCCAACCCCCCTTGATTAGGATTTCCTGAGCTTTAAAGGCCCACAAAGTACTTCCTTCCACAAATGTAATCAATACACCACTCACCCTGATAAACAAGGTTTCTAAAGTAAATGCCAATTAAATTATAAAATAAAGCACCAACAGTGCTCTGACGTTAAGGATCATTCTGTCACCAGAGCTACAGAATACAAAAGCGACAAAACCTAGATCCGAACGCCACCCCTGAAGCAGGTGTCAGACCACCCCAGGGTGGCATTTCTGGGACTCGCTGGGCTGGAGGATCCTAGTTATTCACACCTGCTGAGTGCCGAGTGTCACCGAGACCTGTGCATGGACAAACCATGCATTACATCGTTAAATAAAGGGTTCATATTATATTTTATGATGCTTCTTAAACCAGCAGTCATTGAAGCTGAGATTCCACCTCTCCCCGCTTCTAACCCACTTTGAAGTTCCACTGTCGCCTCTGTAAAAACCTGTCAGAATGTCACCCAGCACTGTGCCATCGCTTTCTTCTGTTTTTACCTCTCGACCATTTTCACTTCTTGCAACTCAGCTCCCTCCCAAACGCTACCCTCTGGGCCCCTGCCTCCCCCTGACTATGGCTTTCTTCCATCCTTCCCTGTGCAGGTGTTCCCTTTGTTATTTCTTATCTCCAAATGTCTCCCCTAGAAAGTCCCTCCACTCACCCTTCAGCTGACAACTCTGTTTGGGGATCTTCGTGTGGGGAGGGAGAGAGGCCAAGTTTAGCTCACTTCATCTCTGATCCCAAACGTCGCCACTTGGCAGGTGAGACACCATCTTGCTTCCTTTCTCATTTCTGTCCCCTTGACTGCAGGATAGAGGCTGAAATGCCCCTCTGCCCGCATGATTGCCCACATGACTGCCTCTTTCACTACAGCTGGGCATGTCCAGTGCACAGCCTAGTCCTGCTCCTCTTTGAGGTGGTCACATTCCCAGTGGCCTCCTGGCCATGCTCCACCCTGCCCTCCCCGGAAGTGGATTCCTTACACGTTCCAAAGCACAGTAAATGTGGCCATGGAAGACAGTTCCCTATTGGCTGGCCCCCTCCTAACACTCCAGCTTCCCCAGCCCTGCCCTGGACACACTGGCCAGCTGACTTCTCTCAAAACTCACTTGGCCATGGCTCCCAAGCTTTTCTGATGTGGTTCCCACCGCCTGGAATGTTCTCGCTTCTCTCTGTCAACATTGTATTTATGCCTCATTTCTATTGGAAAGCATCTAAATAGAAGGACATCTCCACCCGCTGAGGTCCCAGCACGCAGGCTCTGTGACTCAGCTGTTGCCTATACTTCCTTTTCTCATGGCTGTGTGTGAGCACACTTCTACTCCAAGGGGACAGGGACAAGTGTGCTCTCTTCCTCATCACCTCCTACTGTTTGATGTGCCTGGCGTGTCGATGTTTCATGTGCGCATGTTCACGTGCCTGAAAAACTGCGATGACTTCCGGGTCTGCGGTCAGCTCCTTTGTGTCAAAATTCCAGCAAGGATGGAGCAGAGCCCAGCACAGAAAACAGTGCCCTGCTCTCTGTGCATTTTAAACTCTTGGATTCCAAATCTTTGAACAGAAAATTATTCCCATCAGATTTTATGAGGAGTTTTATCCTGAGGAGAAAAATGGGAGAAAAATTAAAATTGTATGTCATGTTAAATGAGTAATACATAAAACATTTTTGTTGGGGGAGAAAATGCAATTAAAAATGAAAGCTCTGGCTCTCCCTGGTGGAGCAGTGGTTTGGTCCTGCAAAAGCTCAGTCTGCATACAACCCAAGGACCTGGATTCGTGTCCTTAAAAAAGAAAAAAAAATACTGTCACTTGTCCAAGAGAACTTTGTACAATGATGCAAAGTTTCTATCTCTGTGTTGTGCTACTGATCACCTAAAGCATGGCCAGTGTGCCCAAGGAATTAACTTTTGTTTAATTTAAATAGCCACAGTGACTAGAGGCTGCCACCTTCACTACTTCATCCCTTCAGCCCCAGTCCCCAGCTCTAGTCCCCACGCTAGAGATAGCCACTGCTAACCCTCTTAAATGTGTCTTTCTTTGTGCCTGTACAGCCCAGTTAACACCTATTTACATACACGCCAAGTTCATCAGGCCTATGAATAAGCAGTATCTTGCCACAAAAGTTCTGCAGCCTATTTCCCTGAAGCTAGGGTGAGAGAGCTATCTGAGGCATGATCAGAGCTCTCCTCTGTTTCAGCTGCTGCAGACTATTGCAGACGTCATGGTGTTTACCCAGTCCCCTATTGATGGGCACTTCGGTTGTTTCCAGACAAAGCTGTCAGTCCTTTCTCACCTGTTTCCCTCCGCCTAGCAGCAGGTGTGAAGATTAAGAATGGGATTCTAAACCAAGAGGAGGAAGAGGACCCAGGTTCCAGCCCCGAGTCTCCTGGGTGTGCCTGGAGGGTCAGGAGTCACTCCTGTGTCTGAGACTGTGCCGGGAGCTGCATTATTATTTTTTTGTAGGAAGCTGGCAGCCGCGTCTATTCCAATTTTTGTTTCACTCCCCATGCGGAGAAGCTGAAATCTAGATTTTATCAAACTGGCTGTGATGAGCTATGAAAACACTGAGACCTTAATAACAATTTGAAGATGACAGACAGACAGCATGCATCTTCAAGCTGAGCTCAGATCAGACTTGAGGGAAATCTACAATGTTCATTGCCTCATTTTTTAAGTTCGATTTCCCGAACATCACTGCATTTAAAGACCCATATGTTTGCTAACATTTGAATATTGAGTGTTGAGCAAAAGAGTAAAACAGAGACTCATCCTGTGAGTTGTAACGGGGTCACTTTCTAGCTGGGACGAGGGGGAAAGGAAGCTCTAGCCTGGTGACTGGTGGGATGCCAGTGTGAATTAAGGTGATTCTCGTGGCCACAGCAATACCTGCCCCCACCCCCACCCGCTCTGCTCCGCCCCGCCCTGCCTCCCACCAACACGGATTTCAAAACTTGATGAAATAAAAATAGATTTCATACCAAGTTTTCTTCCCTAGTGGTTACTGGGTACTTAAGGAGATTTAAAAACTCAGCCCTGGAGAAGTTAGTGGTGACTGAGCTGGGATAAATAACAGGAGGAAGGTGGTGAAGAGCAGATAGCCTCTTTCAAATTAGAACTGTTCCACCAGGCGCCCCCTTGTGGTTCAGCAGCTCACTTGGCTCAGGTGCAGACCATGTACAGCCCAAGGATGGGGGTTCAAGACTGGCCCAGGGATTCAAAACCAGAAAAGAGAATATCCCACCACAGCCAGGAGCGAGGTAGATGGACCATTGTCCTAGAAAGAACCCAGGACACGTGGAAGGTGGAAAGGTACACAGTGAGGGGAGCAGACTGCTAACCAGGTTGACACACAAGCAAAATTGGAGAAAAATGTTACAGTGTTAATGAAAATGAAAGCAAGAAAATTTGGGTTGCTATACCAGCAAATCAACAAGCTTCCACATTCCCTGCCCTAACTGAACCATGTTTTTGTAACTTGGGCCATATCACGGATAGAGTTTAGTAGATGCTCTTCTTATTAAACATTCCAACTGTTGAGTTTTTATTTGTTCCTACCTAGTCTTCAAAAATGCATCAGTGAGATTTATTCAAGTATTGATTCTAATACATTTCAGCCAGCTGGCCAAGTTTCACTTGGAACGCTTTTGTTTACAAACACGGAGATGGTGGACCTGGTGCCTCTGATTGGTAGACATGGAAACACGGGCATCCTTTGCTGAGGCTGCATCTCCATGGTTCCCCACAGTTTCAATCAGCTGGTCAGTATGCTGATTTTTCACATTCTGGCCCCGATTCACCTTTCTCCTGATTCATCTCACACCTCCCACATCACTCTGGTGATTTGATAGTGTCATCCCACAGTGGCGGGAGGAGTTTCTCATCCATTTCCACGACCTCTGTGGCTGCTGAAGCTCCACTGAGGTAGGGGGTCCTCATTTTTGTCAGTAGTTCCAAGCCTTGGACTCCTGTTTCCCCAGTCCTCCATAGTTACCTCTTCCACTCAGAGGAAGTAGTTTGCCTTTGTTATATGCCAACTTAAAAAAAAAAAAAACATAATAAAAATAATAATAAGGAATAGAATCATAGATTGTTGCAAAGCAATGTACCAGGAGGTCCTGTGAACCCTTCATCCAGCATCCCGCAATATTAGCATCTTGCAGAATTCTAAGTCTGTATCAGAACCAGGAAACTGACATTGGTACAATCCACAGAGCTGCTTCAGAGTTCAGCAGCAGCTCTCCACAATTTTACCAAAAAGAGTAGTTTGTCTTGGGAACTCTTTTTTTGACTTGAGCACATCTTCTTCATACCCCTGCCTACTTTATTTACTCTCAATCAGATCTTTATATGCATCGTAGCTCTGAAGTTAGAGGACCTACTTAGTTCTGCTCCTATTCTTTCATTTCCTGTGTGATCTGGGGAAAATTAACCTCTCTGAGCTTGGGTTTTCTCATTTAAATGGTGATAATATTAATCTCATGGGATTTTTTTTTTTTAATGTAAAGTGCTTAAGTTAGGCACCTAATATAATAGGCGCTCCAGAGATGTCAGTGTTTTCTTTCTACCCTCTTGCTACACGGAAAGCCCTCTTTTTCTCACAATTCAATAGAATCCTTCTCTTTTAAACAATGTTCACGATTAGTCTGTTCTGACACTTGCCTATCCCATCTCTATTATCTCAACAACCCTGTGCTGTGTACGTGTAACATTTAATTAGCAGGATGCTGATTATATGTTCCATGTTCCTGTTGAATATGTGTTCATTTCTATTTTTACCAACCAACAGTATAAGGTATTTGAAATCAGAGACTTCATTTCTTTCATTTCTACAAGTCAATATCTTGGAGCAGAGCATAGGTTTGGTGCCATCTGTAAAACACGGGTAATTGTATTAACCTCATAGACCTGTGTAAAGATTAAACCTAGGAATATAGGTGAAACATTCAGCACAGGGCCTGGTGCAGACAAGCTCAAATCTGATAGCTGCTGCTTCTGGTCATGATGCAGGACTTCAAACTTTGTCCTTGGGCATCTCTGAGGTGATATATATCCACCTGTATTTGCATTTAGATTTTTTTTTTTTAAAGGGACGGCACAGGCAGGAATGAAGGCGAGTAGGTAGGCAGGCAGGAAGAGATAGAAGGAAAAAGGCATTTATTTGTTCATTTATTTATTTAGATGCAAACCTGGGTCCTTGGGCTGTATATGGACTGTCGCAGCTGGAGGCTCACATACTGCTAAGCCACAGGGCATGCCAGCACGTAGTTTTTGCCTGTTATATGCCAAGGACAGTCTAAGTTTCCTGTGCTAACTTACCACACTCACCACTACGTGTTCATCACGCCTTATGGAGTAGCTTCTGTTCTGCTCATCTTGCACATGAGCAGGCTGCTGAGACACAGAGAGCTTGAATATTTTGCCTGAGTTTGCGCAGCTCGTAGGCACTGGTATTGGAATGGGAAACCAGGCTGCCTGGATCCTGAAAGCAGTTGGGATGAAATTTTCTTGCTGTTAATGGCTCTAAGAGACAAGGAAGGGTGAAACATTGTTTATGGTTTTCTAGTACTGAGGAGTGATGCCCAGGGAAATTTACAGTAAAGATTTGACATCCTGACATTAAATCAATTGGAAACATTTCTCCTTTTTTAAATCCCCACCCTCAATTAAGGTGGCAATCAGCTTAAACAAGATTGACCAGAAAGCAGTGAACCCATCGGGCTCAGGGAGCTGGAAAAGGTCAGGCTCCGGACAGCTCCTGGTTTGTGAATTCAGACCCAGTGTGGCCCACGCTGCCTACCCCGGGAGAAATCGGCTGCTGTTTAATTTCGTTTCCAGTAAAATTCGTCTGGAAGCTCAGACCCTGCCTCCTTCCCCACGCTGGTTTTCGTCATCACTCCTCTTGGTCTCTTCAATCGCGAATGTTCCCCGGACAGCGCTGGGCGGATCCTGGCGCCAGCAGCCGCCTGCTCTGCAGTGATTTTTTATCACCAGTAAAATCCAGCCACAGGCGCTTGCTCCGGTTCCAGGGTTTAATTATCAAGGGCAAATCGCCGTGTCACTCAGAATCATGAAAAATTGGAAACAACAGTGGGGAATGATTAAATAAATCAGAGTCTGGCCAGAAGATGGAATCGTTGTCACCATTAAAATGAAATTTCGAAAAAGGCTGAGGAGGTAGGTGCTTACAAGAAGAAAACTGGTTTTCACACAAGTATGATCCCAATTTTATGCGTATTTAAAAATCTGCGGTTTGTGCCCAATGACTCAGGCAGCTGAGACACTGGTGGGCAGACCATGTAAGTTCAAGGACTCAGGATGAAAACCCAAAATGAACATTAAATGAAGGTGCTTCTTGGAAAAAAAAAATTACACACGCACATATATAGACATGCAAACATATGTATAAACACAAACTAAAACACTAATATTTTAGTATAATTATATTACTCTTATATTGTAAGTATATTACAATTGTAAGTGATACATTCACTTTTTTCCTTTTTTTTTTTTTTTTTTTTTTTTTTTTCAAACTTATACACTACACAGCAGCTTATATTTCTTTTAAAACTAGACAGAAGGGAAAAATAGAAAAAGAAACTTCTTGATTTTTTTTAACTTTTTCCTCTTTGAAGGCCTGATTTCTCCTTTCTGGACTGACCAGTACTTACCAGCTCTCTCCACTCCTAGAGATTCAGTTCATGTTTCTCTTCAACTCCAGAGATTTCTTCAGTTTTACAGACTCCATAGTCT
This sequence comes from Solenodon paradoxus, assembly GCA_004363575.1. Taxonomy (NCBI): domain Eukaryota; kingdom Metazoa; phylum Chordata; class Mammalia; order Eulipotyphla; family Solenodontidae; genus Solenodon; species Solenodon paradoxus. The sequence goes on along the minus strand of RJWH01004452.1, from coordinate 85,682 downwards.
CTTTGAGACACTTCACCAACTTTGATTGTGTGTGGGTCTGTGTCCCCAGCTCGAGAGTAAGCTCCTTGATTGCCAAACTGATATATTTTAAAACTTCTCCCTCGCCCCATCCAGTAAGGACTGTGCAAACTTCTTGGGTTCAGGTACAGTAGCTGGTCACCGGCCTGGCCTTGGTGTGAGTCTGACACCCTTTCTCTCTGAACTTTGTTCCATTTCCTCCAATTCATTTGTAAGGGGTGTCTGTGCCAGTGGCCCTGGGTTAAATCTTATTATAAATTGTTGAGAAAGAATGAGTTTGCTTTGGTAGGGACAATCAACTGCAACCTTGGCCTTCATAAGGCGAGTAAAGCTAACAAAATAAATATGAACTATTTTGAGCAAAAAGGCTTTTCTTGGTGAATGGAGATAATGGCATTGATGTTTATAAAAAGGAAGCCGAGGGCTCAGAGAGGAGGCGGTTTCCCTGGGTCTCACGCTGATCAAAGGCGTCAGGCATCCTGTCAGCTTTCCTCAATCCTGCTGGACTCAGGATACTGTCCCGAGGTCAAAGGAAGATGAGACCTGGGAATTTACAGTTTACCTGAGGGAAGACGACATGAGTCACTGAAGTCAGCTAGCCCGAGCAAGCAGTGCTGGAAAATTGTGTGAGGTAGTGTGGTGCTTGGCCTGCCCTGGTGGCCCAGTGGATGAAGCCATCGGACATAGTCCACAGACATCCCAAGGACCCAGGTTCGAGTCCCAGGGCCAGGGAGGAAACACCCAGGGTGAACAACTAAATAAAACAAAATGCTTCTTCCTCCTCTCTCTGCCTGCCTGCCTGTCACCTTCCTTCCTGCGTGCACCTCTTCTTTAACAACAACAAAAGATAACATATGCAGGCACACCCTGGTGGTTTAGGAGTTAACTCTGGCTGCACCAGTGGAGTCCACGTAAAGCCCAAGGACCTGGGTGGAACAACCAAAATGAACAACTAAATAAAAAATGCGTCTTCCTCCTTTCTCTGCCTGCTTACTCACCTTCATTCTGCCAGCTTCCTTCCTCTTTAAAACAGAAAAACAAAAAAGATAGTATGGTACAAATGAGATCCAGAAGGTAACTGGCAGTAGGGAAAGAAGTGCCTACAGTTGGGGTGGGGAGACGGGTGTTATTAAAGGAGGGCTTCAGAGGACTCAGCAGGTGTCCGCATCGCCTGCCCCGCCCCTCAGTGTGAGGCTCTCTGGTCCCCAGGGCTGTGTCTCCTCTCCTGCCCTTTTAGCATCTCTAGCTGCTCCGGGGCTCATCACTGCAGATGCTCCCCCAGTCTGCTCCTTGCAGACCTCCCAGCCCTTCTCACAGCTGGATGGGAGCTGTCTCCCAGGCAGAGCACCAGTGAGACCCTGCCTCAGAGGAGGGGCATGAAGACGGACCACTCCAGCTGTGCGGGGCGCCCCTCACTGGACACTGAATGAACAGGTGAGCGCATTAATGCCTGACTGAGAAGCAGACGCCGTGGAGCAAAGCTGTGCCTCCAAACTACCCAGAATGAACTGAGGCCGGGAGCCTGGCTACCAGACATCAAGACCACATCCTGACACAGGGACTGTGGCCAAAGAGATCACGTGATGCATGGACCTGAGAAGGTGCTGAGGATGTATTTTGGGGGAAATGATAGGAAAATTATGAGAGCCTCATGTCAGAAAGGCACACGCTGGGTGACCTTGGGCAGGACCCTTGACTTCTCTGACCCTACTCCTTTAGCCTGCAAAATGAGAATAAGTACTTCCCTCAGTGGGCTGCGCTGAGCATTTGAGGTCATATTTGTAAAGTGCGTGACCTCATGCTGAGCACAGAGCAGGTTTCCTAATGTTTTAGTTATGAAAGATCAACATGAGAGACTAGAGAAGCCATGAGGGAGAGAGGGAATATAAAAGGAGCTAATATTATATCTCAAGGAGTCTAGCAGATGATGCTGGGTTAGTAAATGAAATTTAGGAAGTGCAGGGTTAGGAAATGCCAGGGAATTTAAGGGGAGTGGCCTGGATGTTAACAAGCATGACGTGTTTCAAGTTGGAGATGTTGTGTTTCTGACCGCCGATGGCCCTAGCTGATCACAAGACAGCTCAGTCCAGGACCTAGGATCAGGCAGAGGAAAGAAACCCGGCTGGGGTGTGCGGGAGTTCTGAGGGCCCAGATGCTGCTGGTGACCAGGTGCAGAGTCCTGGGGCTGCCAGTGTTGTGAGATAGCTGAGCCAGTGCCCTTGCCTGGCTCTGTGTCAGTCACAGAGGACTGCAGCCTTGCCCCTCAGAGGGGCGAGGGTGATTCTGGCACCAGGAGTCAGCAGGGGGCCTGTGGGAGAGAGGTTTGTGCATGCCCAAGGGAGCCTTCACGAGAAGGAAGATCTGAAGTGACCCTAGGGGAAAGCTTTATACTCTTTAGCAAATAAACAGCATAGTTATGAAGAACTGACCCGACCCAGGGGTTTGAACCTGGCCTAGTAGATGGTAAAGAAGTCACTAGGAAGATAAAGGTTAGTTAACAAGGGTGCTTTGCAGATTCCTCTCATGCCCTCTCTGCGCCATGCGTCTTGTCTCTGGTAAATGAGAGTGCATTTCCTTCTTTCAGGAGGATGAGGGCTGACTGCTCATCATTGCTTTAAACTCAAAATAGTTTTTACGTCAGAGTCATAGCCAGGGTAACATTCTGGTTTCCTTCAAGATGCTCTGCCCTAGTGGTTCTTTTCTTTCCAGCTATGTCTTTTGTTTTCCTAATTCCATGACATTCCTAGCCCATCCCTTCCATGGTGTGGTCCTTCAGAGCACCATAGCTTTCAGAGGGAGGTTTAGGGGCCTCAAATTCTGGCCTACCATGTATTCATTGTGTGGCTAATAGCTTTTGGTGCCTCAGTTTTCACATCTGTAAAATGGGTAGAAATAGAGTTGTTGTGAGGATGAGAGGGGTTGACACCTGTAAGGTATTTCCACACTGTGCCTGGTATGGAAGGAATGAAGCCCTCACTGTCTTTTTCACTTCTGCCCTCCTCTTCTGGAAAACACATGTGTGGATCATTCTACCTGCATGCTCCTGTCCGTCTGTCTGAGGAAGCTGGAAAGAGCAGGCTGGAAAGTGCTGGGGTACTAGTCTGGATGCATCCCAGAAGCAGTGATAACCGCTGATACAGGGTCCCTGCTCTCATCTTTTGTGCTCCTCTGGCCATTGTCTTATTTTTCCCCTCACTGATAGGACAATGCCCCAGGGCCTTGAATGTGACTGATGCTGCTGAGGACCTGCCTCAGGTCTCTGGAGGCTTCTGTGCTGGGAGAAGGGTCTTCCCTGGAGGGTCTGGGACAAGAGAAGGGGGTACTGGAGCAAAGGGGTGGTTTGAGGATGCCCCTTCCAGAATACAGGAGACGCAGAGGTCAGCAGGCTGCCTGGCTTCTACCTAGGAAGAAACCAAGTCAGAGTGCTCAGCCTAGGGCATGACCAGGCCTGCCCAGCCTACAGCACTATGAGCTGCAAGTCCCCTTCCTACCTGTGCGCGGGTTTCTGGCCTGAGTGTGCAAAATGGGCTGTGCTTTCACCACAGGTCTGGACTTGAGCAATGTGAGCCTGTCCTCTGTCAGGACAGGCCCTGCTCACAGGCCCTTCGGAAGGGCTTAAGGAAGGATGGACTCCAAGTGTTTTTGGTTCTGACTTATACTCCCTTGCTCTCTTAAAGTGTAAAGGGCCCGTGCTCCTGATGGAGGAGAGCTCAGAGCAGGAGGTCTTGGGAAGATGTCTGCTGACCCAGCCTCAACAGGAAAGTTAAATCCTGGACTTTAAGGCCTGAGAGGGAACGTGACCCTCAGATTCTGACCCAACTTGAGAAGTAACCCAAGTCCAAGCGAGCTGGATCCAAATGCCTGTTCCCAGGCAGGGGCAGACGAGATGCCAGGCTAGCCCGGCCCAGCAAGACTAAGCCGGGAGGGCCCAGCTGGCAGCTGGGGGCCAGTTTGCAGAGGGTGGGTGGGAGGCTGGGTCCCACAGCGACCTCTGTGGTGCTGGAGCTAGTCACACAGCTGCCATCTGTGGTCCTGTACTCACTCCCCAGCCCCATGGCTGCCCCAAGGATGGGCCCATCCCCTCATTCATCCCCAGATCACCTCTAGGGCTCAAATCATTGCTCCTTCCTCTAGGGGATGCCCACCCTCCCAATCACAACTTCCCAGAGTAAAGTTTTGTGTGTGATTAAAGTAATTCTTTCTGAATGATCCATAGGCTTGATCCTTCCAGGGTGTATTTGCATTTCAACTACAGCCTTTGTACAAGCGGATTAGGTGTTAATTGGTAGAAAGAGGGATGATTATTTGGTGGGAGTGGACTTTCCCAATGCCTTTCCCTGGTGGAGAGCTGGGCACGGAGAACTGGACATTGCTGGGTGCGACGGGCAGGTCCCTGCCAGGGAAGCGGGGTTGAAGAGCTGTGGTTCCAGATGATTTGATTTCCTTCAAGTGAAAACTTGTCTTGGTAGGACCTAGAATCCTTCCCCTTTTGATTTTCTCTAGGTTTGTTTTATTGTCAATTTCCCAGCACCAAGAGGGAAGCCGTGTCTGACATCTTCTAAAGGGAATAGACCAGTTTCCTGGAAACCTACCTTGTTCTTCCTTTCTCAGTTTTGGTCCAGCCTGGTGAGGGGATGGGGCCGGCACTGGGAAGCACAGGCTGGCTGTCCCAAGGCCAGCCCCAAGTCCAGGACACCCTGCATTAAAGATGCCTTTCCAGTTGTTTATCACTCAGGGCAATGCTAATTTATCATAGTTTCTCATAACATTCTAGAATAGAAATGGCCCCAGGAGGGCCCCTGGGAAAGATTCTTGGGCTGCTGGAGGCAGTTTTGTAATCCTGTCCCGGAAAGCGCGTGCACATGTGCATGCTTGTGTGTGTACACGTCTGAATGTGTGTACATGTGTGTGATACATGCATGTGTGTGAGTGCACGGATGTGTGTGTGTGCACATGCACCCCACCGTGGGCTGGAGGGGCAGGGCTGACCTTCATGTGAGCGCCCACCCCAGCGCCTCACCCGTCTCCGTGCCCCTCTGCAGCCTGGCTTCATAACCCGGTGTTGGTCTGCTGACGGCTCCCCTTCACATGCCTCTGTGCCTGATCCCCAACGAAAGACACAAGCAGGAATGGCCAGTGTCTTGGAATGGGGGGAGTGGAGACACCCGTCCCAGGAGAGGACCTTCCTCTTTCCAGCCTGGCTTTGCTTCCTTGCAAGCCATCCTAGCCTGGTACTCAGGTCTCCTCAGCCTGACTAGGGTGGGGGCCTTTCTCACAGAATGTCTTCATTCTCTTTCCAGGTGTGTGTGGCTGCTGTGGAGCCCTACGCCCCAGATACAAGAGGCTGGTTGACAACATCTTCCCTGAGGATCCCGAGGTGGGTCACTGTCGCCTGTGATCGTGTCTCCCACCCAGGCTCTGAGGGCAGCTGCGGGGAGGGCAGGCCAGGCCTCTCAGGCCCCGGCTGTGCACTAAGACAAGCTGAAACCGCAGCCGCAGCCCCAGGAATGGAGTGTGAAGCTGCTGGGGTCTTGAAGCCTGAGGAGATTTGGATGGCTCTGAAGTCAGGACCGGTAGAAAGCTCTCAAAGTTTTCTGCTTTGATTTGGTTTTTGTTGTATGTATGCTCTTGACCATTCTTTCTCATGCCCCTTTCTCACACATGTCTCTCTGGGCAATAGTTCCTTGAGTTGCTACCTCTCTCCTGATGGGAATATTTCCCTGCAGTTTAGTGTGAGCACTTCTCGGCTTGGGTTTGGCTCAGAATCTTCTGGAACCTGCCAGATGTCTGGGGACACACACAGCTTCTTGGCTTCCAAGCTGCCCCTCCTCCTCAGACTGCACCAGATCCTGACATTTAGGAAGTCACACACGCTGACGTGTCTGACCTGAGCGTTAGGAATCAATGACCTCTTCTTGCTGGACCACTGGCGTGACCCACTTCCAGCTGGAGTCCCCTTCAAGCTGTAGAGCTGCCTCCTTTCTGTTCTGTCTCAGATATGCAGTTTTAATCCTGAGATACTTTCAATAACGCCTTTTCATTCATTCACACGCACACTTTCGTGCATGTACATACATGCACCCATATACACACATACACATTTACGTCACTTACTATTCTTATTGTCCCCTTATTTTATTAGTTTTTAAATTTTATTGAAGGCATTATATAGGCTCAGATGTGCGTCGTCATAATCAAAATCTCTACAGAACGCAGAAGTTCTGCCATCACCCGGTTCTTCCTCCACCATATAATTGATCCCTTTTACCCAATTTACCCGCCATTTCCTCCTTTCCTTCTAGTAACCACTCATTTGATTGTATAGACTAAAAATCTGTGTTTGTTTGATAGGGTTCGTTTGCTTGGTTTCTCTATATATTCCATATGGCTGAAGCCAAAAGATGTCTCTCCTTCCCTCTTCTGTTTAGCCAGCCCGCTGGCGGCTAAGGTGTGAGTTCCTGAAGGGCTGGAGCAGTGTTTCAATGTTCTGTTCTCCTGAAACTCGCGAGTTGTTTGGCACACACGCGATAGGCCCTCTGCTGCATGTTGATGGAACGGGACATGTTTCCCTTCAGACTTGAACTCCCCCGGCCGCAGGCCACACCGTGAGCAAGCGCGTCTGTCTTTCCCAGGATGGCCTGGTGAAGAGTAACATGGAGAAGCTGACCTTCTACGCCCTGTCAGCTCCAGAAAAGCTGGATCGCATCGGCGCCTACCTCTCCGAGAGGCTCATTCGTGACGTGGGCCGTCACCGATATGGGTGAGTGGTCTGCAAAAGGGGGCGGGATGGCTTCAGAAGCTAGGTGTTTTCAGGGTCAAAATTAGGGTCCTTGAAAGAAAGGCGGAGTAGACTGGATTGTGGACCAGACTAAGGAAAGGGGCGTTGACGTTGAAGAGTGTCCTCCATGCCCCCTTCCAAGTGGATGCCACGATCAGGAAAGAGGGGGGTGTTGGCTCCTCAGATGACATCTTTCAGCCTCTGTGTACATCATTGTCTCTACCCTGAGCCTTCACACAGTCTGAGCCTTGAAGAATTAGTCTAGGTCAGAATGTGCCTTTATTCTCCTCAAACCCATCCCGCCTCCTGCAGCTTACTGACTTAAAAAGCAAAGAGGAACCATCCACATTTTAGACAGAAGTCAAGGTTCAGGGTAATTTATCCATTAAAAATACACTTAAATGAAATATTTATCAATCTTCTGAGAGGGAAGGGCTTGCTATGTTTAGAAGAGAACAGAAATCATTAAAAGAAAAATAACTGTTTAAAAATTTAAATATTCTGATGTCAAAAAGGAAACCACCAAAAATTTAAAGAAAAACAATAACAAAAGTGTTTTTAAAAAATAAGACCAAGGATTCAAGCTCATATATTAGGACTGTGTGTAATAAATCGTGGGGGTTGACTGGGGAATTTGCATTATGGGTCAGAGCTTCGAAAACACTTAAGACCCGTTGACCCTCTAACTCCATTTCTATTCCTCTGTCCCAAGGACTTAATCTTAAATGTAGTCTCACTTTACACACAGAGATATTCATCACAGTAATTTTACAGATAATGAAAATGTGGGAATAAATATCCTACAAGATGAGGACACCAGTAAATGACGGTGGTTACCATTTGGTAACATGCTGTCTAGTCAGTAAAAGCTGTTTCTAAACAGACCTTCCATAGAAAATGGAAAAGGCCTTAAATAAATGAAAAATAGAATACATGTGTGTGTACAGTACGTACACTGTGTTTCCGGTCAAGTTTAAAAATAAACAGCAAATCTCAATGTACATTTTCAATGCCTAGAAAATATGACAAAGGCAAATATGCCAAAGATACTAAGAGAGTTCTCTTGGTGAGCTGTGTGACTGCGGTGGGGGTGAGGGGATTGGATTTGTTTTCCATCTGTTATTTTGTGCATTTCCTAAATATTCTTTCTTGAACATGTGCTATTTCCACAATGAAAGCAGTGACCTGCAGGGCACACACGGTTTGCTGTCCTGCCTTCCTGCCACAATTCAGAGCAAGGCCAAATGGAAAGAGAAATCTAAGACGTCCTTGGCGGCATTGCCAACTAGGCATAGGATGGGGGAGATTTAGAATTATTCCTAAATCCCTTGGTTCTGTTGTCTACCCAGCCATTTATAGCCACCTTCCACTCGGCTCTGTGCCTTCTTGTCTCCTGGCATCGACTCTTTCTCTTCGTCCAGATTGTGACCGTCGCTTGGTCCCCACTTTCCGTCTTTCCTGATTGGGCCCTTCCAGACCAGTATTGCCTGTTCTAATCTTTCACAACACAGACCAAAAGGTGCTTCCCTGATTCCTTTAGAATAAAAAGTCATGCTCCTCAGCTTGATTTCTGGGGTCTTGCATGGTCTGCCCCTGATTTGTCATTGACACAGCCCCCGACACCTGCCACGCCTGCCCCATTCTCACTCCAGGCTAGCGAGTGACCGCCCCCCTAGCGCTCTGGGTCTCCCACATCTGAGACTTTGTGCTGCTCTCTCCCCTTGACCCCTCAGTGACCCTCCCCCAAGACCCCATCCTCCTGGTGAGGAACACAGAGCGAGTCTGGGACTGAAATGAGAAGATTCGCATCATGCTCATGAGATCCTAAGTTCAGAGCTCTAGACCCAGCACACTGAGTATCTGGGATAAAAAGCAAGACCCAAACCAACAGATTTCAATGATCATTTTATACAATAAAATTAGGCTGCAGGTTTAATTAAAAGGGCTTGACTATACCGTATGTGCTGATTACATAAAGGACCTTGACATATTCTTAAGCATGCTCAAGCAAGTAAAAACAACTTTATCCTAGATTGAACCTACATCTAATAGGCAAGTGATGACATTAAACATTTAACTCTAATTTTGCTTTCCCTCTGCCATGGTGGTTCTCTCAGTAAAAATGTCCTGTCGTCAGCAAAGCTGCTTAGAAGCCTATCACTGCCCTTAACACTGCAATTCAAACTCAAACACTGCATTCTGTTAAAAATAACCAGTGCAGCATCTACGTAAAGACTTGACCTCACAGGGGGCCTCTAATCATTTGGAGAAGAAAATTCTGTTAGATCTGAGCTGTTTTCTCCCCTCGCCCTCCGTCTTTCGCTACCCAGGGCCATACCCTTCATCATCTACTTCATCACCGATGACAGCTTTGGCGGACAAAATATTTGCAGACAGTCTGAGCGACTGGGTTCCCCTGCTGTCATGCAGGTTTCTGTGCTTCAGCTTGACTCTGGGGATGTGAGCCACCCTTTTCCAGCCCTCTGCCTCCCTGTTCCCTTCCCCCCATTCCAGTGCATGAGCTCTGCGCTCACATGTGTTTAGCATCGGGACGGTAATCGGATGTGGGCAGAGAGGATAAGAGGTGAGGTTCAAGGTACTGCCCTTCAGCGTGGACTTTGATGGACAGTGACACACAGAGATGCCAAAAGCAGCAATTCCTCATCTTTTTCTCCTCCTTTGTACATGTCCCTCTTTTTCAGCCCGATTGCTAGAATGCCCTCTAGAAACTGGACAGCAAGGGAGATAAAGGTACTGCCCAGTGAGGGTTAAGGTCAATGGACAATGACCTTGGCGCAGAATGCTGGATTCTATTCTGTTGGTTCCCCAGTGCCTGGAGCTCTGGAGGATGGAGACACCCATGACAAAGAGGGATGAGCTACTCCCAGAGGACCTGGATCTTGGAGCTGACCTGGTGGGGCTCTTATGAGATACACAGTCCCCAGGAGGATCCTGAACCTTACTGGAGAGGGGCCTGTCCTTCAGTTACCAAAATGTCCTACTAGATGAGAGGTTCCTCATTCCCTCCCTTGGTGAAGCCAACCCCTCCCTCCTCCCTTTGGGCTCAAAAACTCCAGCAGATTCTGTCCAGGAGTGAAGCTGACCAAATATATTCAAACTTCCCAGAATAAGAAGTTCTTTCCAAAGACCACTGCTCTGTATCACTATACTCTTGGCCACTGACTGGCCCTGCTGAGGCTGCCCCCTCTCCTGCTAGTCCTCATCTCTGAACCTGAATCTGCCTTTCCTCCCCAGCAAGTCCAGCTCCCAGACTGTGTGTGCCTGTTCCCCTTTTCCTGGAGGGTCATGCCTCCCTGGCTGCAGGCCCACTCCTGACTGAACACACGTGTCTGGCAGAACCAGTGCCTGTTCTGCAGTTCAGTGCAAGGTGCTTCTAGGCTCACTCCTAAGTACCAGCCCTCAGTTGTTACTCACCTTGCCTTGGTCCTTGACCTTGACCTTGAGTTCCTGTGGTTATAACTCACCAAGTGCCAGATGGACTTGGCCCCTGCCCTGCTCATCTGCTGAGAGCCCCACTAGAACTAATGGGACGCTTGGGTGTGGACTATAACCTGCTTTTGTCTTCACTCTGGCCCTGCAGTGGGCTGTCCTCACCCCATCCGGCTCCAAGTTCCATTCAGATGGTTCCGTTTCCCAGACCTGTTACTACCTGGAACCCCTTCCTGGACACCAGGCCCGGACAAGATCTCTGCAAACTGCCACCTCTCTGGCCCTAGACCTGTTGAGTGGACCTCACTCTGAGAAGCCTGAGCTGTTTCCTTTGAGAGCCTAGGGCCAGTGGATAGGACGTACACAGGAAGGTTATGGTAAGAGAGGACGAATGAGTGGGCATTGGCCCAGGGGGCCTGGGGCCCCAGGTCCCGTTGACTGCTAATCTTCTAAGATACTGAAAACTCAAGTTTTTATCATGACAGTCCTCCTGTACTACGGTGCTGGGATTGGGGAATCATATATTCAAAGAACCAGGCCTTAGACTTCTTTGCTTTCCCACTTCACTGCTATCCTAATCTCTACTTTCCCTCCAAATGTCCACTTCAGGTCAGTAGCTAGATTTTTGCTTTCTTGTTTATTTGCTAGTAAAGGGTGGTTTTTCCTTATCAGGAATTTCTGGGCATTTTTTTTTTTTTTTTACAGAAAAAAGCGAAGAAGCAATACAAGCCCAGGGGTCTGGGAGGCCTTCTAGTTTCTTCTGTCACCAAACCCCACACTCCCTTCCCTCACTGAAACCCTGGAAAGCCATGGTGATATGCCCACCGACCCCTTCATGCAGAAGGCTGCTGGGATGATTCATAACAGAATTCTCCGCTGTCTCTCACTACGGCGTTTGGTGACTAGAATGTGTCCAGGTTTCTCTGCAGGGAAAACCTGTCCCTTTGGAAGGGCCCTGGCCTGCAGGCTTCCCCAGTCCTGTGGCTTTCAGTCTGCTTCCCTGACACCTCCCGGTGGGTCTGCACAGCATGGCAGGTTTCCTGGACTGTGACCCTGAAGACAAGGCTGCCAGGAGCCAGGAATGCCCCGCCCCAGGGGGGAAAGGGGACATGACTCAGTTCATCAAAGGGGCTCAGAGGTGCAGGGTTGCCTCTGCGTTTCTTTTACCTTCCCCAGCCCCAGGCTCTGAACTGGGTGCTTGGGCTCCACCTGGCTGGCCTCTTAGCTACTGAGACATCAGGATACACCTGCCTTGGTGTTTGAAAGACAGTCTTTGAGAAAGAGCATAACATGATCCATTTGTGGAATGTGCCAAGAGGACCATTTAATGAAATTTAATATTTTGATTGAATTGAATAATAGTGGAATTGGCTTATAGAGACAAAAGAAATGAACACTTGATAAAAGTGGAAAGGATGTTTTCAGAGTAGAAAGGCTGTTCTTCTGAGGGAAGTTAGTATGGACGTGAGCCCACAGAGACCTAAGAAATGGTGCCCATTGTCTTTTTCAAAAAGAGCATTTAGAAAACGTCATGACTGCTGTCACTTTCTCCATTTGTAGTTCACAGCTGGCTCATGTTCACGGCAGTTTGGACACACAGTTCTAGCCGTTGGTGCCATAAGGAGGCCTGTGGAGCCTGTGCTGTGTCCCCAGATATCATCCTATAGTCATGCCCCTGTGCTTTCTTTTTATCTAGCCAAACTCTGTTTATTTGGGAAAAAAAAAAAAGGAAAAAAGACAAAACTAGCTACTTAAGATTTTTTTAAAGTCTGCCTGACATTCAAACATGGATATGATTTGGGTCAAGATATAAAGAGGCATGCCTTGGTGGAGTAATGGTTTGGTCCTCCACCTCCAGCCTGGTGCGGTCCACATACATCCCAAGGACCTGGGTTCATGTCCCAGGGCCAGGGGAATGGCTAAGATGAACAACTGAAAAAAGAAAAAAAAATGCTTCTTCCTCCTCCCTCGTCCTGCCTGCTTGCCTGCTTACCCTCATTCCTGCCTGCACCTTTCCTTTAAAAAAAGAAAAAAGGACAGAAAGAAGTACAAATCTTTTAATGCTCTATGATCTATAGGGCACAGGACCCCAGATTTAGAGTGTCAGGCATTTTAAAGGCCCGTGGCACAGTTTTACTGGCTCTTTAAGAGAGAGATTTTGCTAATTGCAAAGAAATCTCCATCACATTACCTCTCTGGTATTTTCTGTGTATTAGGAAGTACTTTTCTATTCTCCACATGGCTTAGATTTGCAAGTAGAAAGATGGCCACCCTCTAATGAGCACAGAAGTTCATTCTCAAAGTCCCTGAAGTGTCAATCATTTCCCACTAGCCAGATAGAACCATTTCCAGCTTCTCCTTCCTAGGAGATCAGATGTTTGATTTGCTTTGGATTGCTCAGGATTCACTTTTATTTACATCAGCAGGTCCAAAAGCATTCCTAACCCTGATTATCAGGTACTTGTATTATGTAGGGTGTAGAGAATAAAAAATACAATGACTTCAATAGTATGGATGTGTTTTCTGTCTCGTTCTCATCTGATACTCCAGACTGGGTCAGTGGGCTCTGGACAAGGTCATCCAAGGGCATTCATGTCTGGCTGTCCAGTGGTTGCCACTGCCCTAGGGAAAAAGAGGACATGGAAGAAAATTCTCTTTTAAGTGAGGATGCAAATCTTGCTCACATCACTCCTCCCCATTTCATTATAACTACAAGTCATGTGGTCTCATAGTGCGGCAAAAGAGCCTGGGAATGTTCCCAGTGAGCAGCCATAGGCTCAGCTAAGTTCCTACATCCTAGGGAAAGACGACGGCAGGGATAGGTTCAGGGGAGTCAGCCAGTGTTCCGCCCCAGAACCTAACTTGACCTCAAGACAATCATAAAGAGCTTAACCAGAATACTTTTTTGACAAATTTGCAGCAAGATCCTCATTAGAAGTTAAGAGGTAAGGCTTTTCTATGAATATCTTCCTTGCTTCCTTTCAAATGCAAATGCTTTGTGATGGGGGGGGTGTCTTTCATGACGTTCCTCACCTGACCCTATGCTCTGTATGTCAGTTTCGTGAAGCCAGTGAGCTTACATATACATTCCAGATTCTCTAGGAATTGATTCTTGGCATTTTCCTTGAGATTTAAGACAGGCATTGAAAAAAAAGATGACCAAGATAATTGGGGGTTGTCCCGAGAAGGCTTTTTGGGGAGGATTGACTATTTTCAGCATATGGAGAAGAGCAAGAAAAATGAAATTGTTGTTTTCAAATGGTTAGAGGGCTGGGAGGTCGGAAAACTTCAGCCCTTCTGGTTAAGGTAGAGCTGTGGATAGAAATTATTAGGGTTTTGCTTGACATATATGACAAGAAGTTTTTATTTGGTTGTCAAAATGGGATAGGTTGATTTAACCAGTAAGTTATTCATCACTGTGTTTGGTGGTTTCCTCCTTTCCAACAGTGTTCACGCGGGCTTTAGACTTTAGAAGAATGATTTAGTTGGTGTGCCAATAGTGGAGTACCAGTTCGGTCAGTCACCTCCAAAGGAGTACAGGCTGTGTGGCCCTGGGTTTGAGTCCTGGGTCTGGGGGGAAATGACCAGTGTGAACAACTAAACAGAAAATATAATGAAATGCTTCTTCTTCCTCCCTTCCTAAAAAACAGAAGAAGAGCTGACTCAGAGTACCCTCATAAATTCAAGATTTGCAAGTTTCATATTCCTTAACCTCTGTGGCCGGCCAGTCCTCAGACCCAGCTCAGATTCTTCATTAACTTTCTTCCTAAAAGTCATCTCTCTCCCTTAGAATCCCCATGGAAGTCACCCATAAGTTTCTGCAGCATTTCTCATATTCCTTAACCTCTGTGGCCGGCCAGTCCTCAGACCCAGCTCAGATTCTTCATTAACTTTCTTCCTAAAAGTCATCTCTCTCCCTTAGAATCCCCATGGAAGTCACCCATAAGTTTCTGCAGCATTTCTCATATTCCTTAACCTCTGTGGCTGGCCAGTCCTCAGACCCAGCTCAGATTCTTCATTAACTTTCTTCCTAAAAGTCATCTCTCTCCCTGAGAATCCCCATGGAAGTCACCCATAAGTTTCTGCAGCATTTCTCATTTTCTCTTGAGAGGAGATGCCTGTTTTGATCTTGGACTCTCAGCTCCTCCCCTTGCAAGACTTCATCGTCCTCACACCCCCGTACTAACAAGCGCAGAGCTTTGTCTCTATGTGTCCAGTGATCACAGCCTGACTTGAATTGAATATTGACCTTGATCGCACTGGGTTTGGGGAAGGATTTGCTGGTCTCAGCACCAAGCCTTTCTGCTTGTGTCTGTTCATGCAGTGGTGAACCTCGTCTGTCCTCATAGTCTGCATCTGTAAAGTGAGGGCTGGCTGAGTGTTCTCTCGACTCCCTTCCTGTCCTAATTCATTCTGATTCCCAGGGCTGCACAGGCACTTGTTGGAATGGCACCCGTACATCGACAACCTGTGGAGGAGCCACAGCTGTCCAGCTGTCATTGCACTGCCATCTAGGTCATCCATCGTGCATGGGGAGTGGGAGGGGCAAGCAGCTGAGTGATGGCAGTGGTTGCTGTCCCCAGGTATGTGTGCATCGCCATGGAGGCGCTGGACCAGCTGCTCATGGCCTGTCACTGCCAGAGCATCAATCTCTTCGTGGAGAGTTTCCTCAAGATGGTGGCCAAGCTGCTGGAGTCGGAGAAGCCCAACCTGCAGATCCTCGGCACCAACTCGGTAAGGAGCTGCCGGGGAGTGGCCGGGGCTCTCCACCCGGTCAGCATCGTTATGATTCCTCTGGGTTAGGTTTTTTTATTGAGAGGAAAGAAGGAAGCATTTTTTTTTTTTTTTTTTTTTTTTTTTTTAAGGAAGGAGGAGGAAGCACTTATCTATGTTTTGGTTGTGCCCCCGGCCCTCGAACCTGGGTCCTTGGGTTTTACCTGGTCCATGCCCAGCGTCTGGTTAGTGCCTGAACCACCAGGGCATGCCTCCTATTTGTTTTCTGACCCTAAGTACCACTCTCCACTTGTCTTCATGTCCCTTTTGCATGAATAAGAAGATATTTAGGGGTTTTTTTTAAGTAAGTACATAGTTTTATATTATAATTTATGTGAATATACAATAAATCAACAATAAAAGTCACCGTTTTAAAGGATATAATTCACTAGTTTTAGAATGGTCATCAAGTGGTATAGCTATAATGAATGCAAATCTAATGCATTTATCTTTTGATAAGAACGTCAAAATTATTTTAGTAATAGATTTTCTCTTAGATCATTTTGAGTGGGACCCCAGCTGATATAAAAATAGATGGAAAAGGTGACATTCCTTCAATGCCAGATGTCCCTAGTCCTTCACAGCTTGGCTTCTGGTACCTTGAGGCATATTTTGAAGGCAAGTCCAGGTCTCTTTCAAAGATAAAATGAAGTGGTGTCCCCTGGAAGGGGCACTGATAGAGGGGAAAATTATGAGAAAGAGGAAACAGGGCTCTGGTTCCTTCTGCCTTCACCTGGCTGGGTGGCCTCAGTCGCATTCTCCATGTTTTCATTGGCATCATGAGTTCCTGGAGGTCAGCCTCAGCTCCATCGTGCTGTGCTCACGGGAGGTGAGGGTGCTGTGCAGTGATGTGATGTGTCGGGGTGCACAGCTTCGTGTGTGTGTCCATGCAGACTTGAATAGCTTGACTGCTTTTCCCACCTGTTGCCCTCACTTTTATCCCCTCCGTCTCAGACTGTACTTCCAATTCTTCAAGTAGCTTGGTGTTAAAATCCTGATGGACAATTAATTTATAGCTCTCACCAAAGAAGAGTGTACGGTCCCCCCTTTCCTTTCCCTGCCTGGCTTGGTGGACTTTTTATCCCCTGGATTGCAGTGCTGTCCCGTCCTATCTAAGTTGAATGTAACCAGAAGAAAGTCTTTCAAGGACCCGAACTAACAACTTCCCTTCCCTTTCCTCTCTCTGGGAGCCAGCTGCCTTTGGCAAATTACATGTCCAGTAGCTGAGGAGGAAGTCTTTTGTCAAGTTGCCCTGGCAACAGATACTATTTCACTTGTCCTCTCTAAGATAACTATAGTCTAGAAGAGAACATCCCAACAGAAAAAAATAAAGTCATCACGCGTCCATAGGGCGTCTCCCCGTGGGGAACACAGACCCAGGTGGCTGTCAGCACCAGCTTCCCCACAGCAAATCCTGGCCTGGGGTGGCTGTGCTGCTCACTGCAGCCTTGAGAGGTCAGGACCCCGAATGTTCTGAGATTCCCCCTTACAACAAGTCATGGCATCGGTGAGAACAATGCGGCTGAGTATCACTGAGCTGCAGACAGCGGGGATATATAAGGACAGGTGGTTACAAGTAAGTTAGGCCAAATATCAGCAGTGGCTTCAGAGTCCAGCTTGGGAGGCCGGCCTCTCCGAGTGGTGTTCCTCATCCAGAAGCTCTTTCCAACATCTCTAAGCCTGGCACCTCTCCAGCCTTCTCCACAAGGTTATTCTTTTGCTGCTCATCTTGTTAGAACTGCCAGGTGCTGGGACTTGGTGTAACTGTGTTTAGTTCAGCCTCGACTGGTTTTCATGGGGATTCAGGCTTTGTGGGGGCCCAGGGGCCTGGGAGATGGTTCCAGACTCTTCACCCCTGCTCTACTCAGCAGCCCGCTCCATGTTGACTATTTGTACGGAAGTTTGCAAGATTTCATTTGGATAAAGGGTTTTACTGCTGCCAGGGAAACTGAGAGACAAGGAAGGAAAAGAAAAGAGAAAAAAAAAAAAAAGAAAGAAAAAAACCAAGGAGCTCGTCTAACACCCTCATGTTGGTGGATTTCTCTGCTTGGAATGGAGGCCTGAAGAAGCCAAATTGTCTGTGTTTGCCTGGCCAGAGCACTGACCGCAGACAGTGATCTTTCATTCCTCCGCCAGGCGCTCTCCCCGGAATCTAAGAGTGGGCCAGGTCAGAGGCCCCTCGGCAGGCACCATCCCATGTGGGGGCCTTTCCCTAGAGCCCAGCCTGGCCCCAGGCCCCCTGTGGCCAGGCCTACAAGGTGCTACCCCACACCCACCATGTGAGTGAGAATTTGAGAAAAATCTTCACCTTGAGCCAGGCCTGCTGCTCTGTAGCAAAACTTCAGACCTGATTTTGCTGCCTACATTGAGTCCCCTTCTGCACAGCATCGCCTCAGAAACCCTACCTGCTTCAAGGTCCTACATCTGGACAGGGACAGTCTCCCTGACACCTTTGGAAAGCAACAGAGTCAGCGTCTCAGTCTGGTCACTGATCAGCATCTGGAGGAGGCATCTGGGAGTCCATTCATTTTAGTTTCTCATGTGATATTAGCAGCTAGCTGGCTTAGGGACCAGTGAGTGTCCCTCTGCCATCTTACACCTGTGCAGTGTTCTTTCCTCCCTCTCCCTCTGTACCTCTACTTCCTTTTTCATCCTTAATGGACATTTGTCCACTTGTGCTTGATCAGCCCAAGGAGGAAACTGCTGAGACTTGTCATAAAATCCAAATTTGCTAATACCACTCCTTCACTTTACACACAGTCAAACATAATTTTAGAAATTTGAAGCCTTCAGACTTTTCACGAGAATTTCTGAGCTTTGGCTGCAATGAGGCACCAGGAAAGTTGGGAGAAGACAGGGTGCTAGGGGCAGCAGAGCTCACCTGTTTGCCTGGGCCTTGGGTCCCACACACCCGCCTCATACGTGAAGGCCCAGTGTGTATTTCAGCAACAGTGCAGTGACCATGAGTCCTGATCTTCTGAGGTCACTCACTAGTATAAACTGAAGGTAGTAAGTCAGAGTGCCCAAGTGCTCCAAAGAAGTGAAGTAAGGTATTAGTCAGCTATATACAAATAGTAAAATACTCTGAAGACTTGTGAATTTGAAATTTGTACTTTTACCCCACTTCGCACCAATGCAAAATTGAACTAAAAATGATTCAAACACCTAAGTGTCAGAACTAAAACTATCAAGCTTTTAGAGGAAGTGATAGGTGTATCTCTTTATGATCCTGAATTTGGCAGTGAATTTTTTTTTTTTTTTAAGGAAAGGTACAGGCAAGAATGGCAGGCAGGCAGGAAGAGAGAGGAGGAAGCAGCACTTTATTATTTTACTTCGTTGTTTATCTTGGTTGCTCCCCAACCCATACCACTGCCCCCCACCCCCCACCCCGCCTGCCCGGAATGCAAACCCAGGTGCTTGGGATGCATGTGAATTGCACTCTCAGCTGAAGGCAGCTGGCCAAACCCCTGGGGCATGCTGGCAATGAATACTTAGATGTCATCAAAAGCATAAACAACAAAAGAAAAATAGATAAAATGGACCTCATTGAAATTTCAAATTTGGTGCATCAAAGTACACTATCAAGAAAGTAAAAAGGCAACCACAGAATGAGAGAAAATATTTACAAATCACATATCTGCCAAGGGTCCAGTAATCAAAATATATGACGAGCTCTTGCAGCCCAACAACAAAAAGAAAACCTAATTTAAAAATGGGCGAATGACTTCAATAGATATTTCTCAAAAGAAAATACACACATAATCAAGAAGCACATGAAAACATCTCTGATCATTAAGGAAATACAAATCCTTCACACCCATGGCTGTAATGAAAGAAAACCATAAAATTACGTATGTTGGGAAGGACACAAATGAGAACCCTTATACATTGCTAGTGGAAACATCAGGTTTGTAGGTGCTATGGAAAACAGTTTAGTGGGTCTTCAAAAAGTTAAATGTATGCAATTACCATATGACTCAGCAATTCACCTACATATTTACTCTAAAGAATGGAAACCATTCACTCAGACCAATCTTGTCCACAAAATTTATAGCAGCACGATTCACAATAGCCAAAAGGTAGAAGCGACCTAGAAGGTCACATACCATGTGTCTCCATTTGTATGAGATCTCCAGCATAGATCTGTCCCGTTGGGACGGAATGCAGGTTAGTGTTTGCCAGGAACCAGGGAGGGAGGACTGGAGAGTGACTGCCTAATCAGGGTTTCCTTTAGGGTTGGCGGGGGTGTGATAAAAATATTCTAGTGGTAAAATGTTAATCTATTAAATACCCCTACAATGCACTTTAAAATGGTTAATTTTGTTTCTGTTTTGTGAGTTTTTCCGGAATTAAAAAAAAAAAATTGTGTGCTCAGTCCTGGGTGACCCTAAGCCAGGGCCATGTAGCATTTGTGTTCTTACTGCACCACGACCGCAGGTGAAGAACACTCGGATCAGTGCCAAAGGGCAGCTTCCCCAGGCATGTGGGCCAGATAGGGGACCTGAGGCCCCCTTCCTGTCAAACGGACTTGCCCAGTGTCGTCCTTCCTTGATACTTCTCTTGACCTCCTAGGCCCCAACAAGCCCTCATCATCCTGGATATCTTCCATATGCAAATGTCTCTAGTAGTCCCCAAATTATTATTACTATTTTTTTAAGAAAGGTGCAGGCAGGATGAAGGCAAGTAGGCAGGCAGGCAGAGAGAGGTGGAAAAAGCACTTTATTTTTTTTAATTTAGTTGCTCACATTGGTTGTCCCTACCCTCCAGCCCCGGGTCTTGAACCTGGGACCTTGGGATATATGTGGAACTCCTCCCAGGTATACTAGACCACTAGACCACCGGGACAAGCCCCACCCAGAAAAAAAAAATTATCTTTTATTGCTTCCTCTCAATTCAGGATTCAGTAAAGATACATTTCCTTTCTTTTCTAGGTCTCATATCTTTTTTCCTTTTTTCCCCAACCCCCGGCTCCAAGTCTCAAACCCAGGTCCCAGGCCTTCACAGCCTGCACTTTAGCTGCCTGAGCCACGGTAGGATGCAGGGTGTCTCATATCTCTTAAGCCATCCCAAGCCCTCCCCGCCCGCCTTTGTCATGACTGCCATTTTGAAGACAGGTCATGTGCTTCGTAGAATGCCCCACATTCTGGACTTGGCTGCTGATTTCCTCGTGACGTCATTCGCCGTGTTCCCCTGTCTCTGTACTTTCCGCCAACTGGAAATAGAGGAGAAGGTCTGATTGAATGTAGGTGACTATTTGGGGTTGGAAAACTTGGCAGAGGTCCCGGTTACTGCACAGCAGAAGCCTCCACGTCTGATGTTAAGTGCGACCCAGGTTAGGGTGGTGAGTGCTGCTCTCTGTTCTAAGAGGACAGCTTTGTCTCTGCGATTAGAAATCCATGGAAATGCTGAAAATTCCCCACCCATTTCAACTGACCTTTCTTATCTTCAGGTGTCATTTCTCCCTATTGATTGCACCTCCTTCCACCGCCCTTGACTTCCCTGTCCCAGCTCTGCCCACCTGGGTCGCTCCTGGTGGCTGGTTGCTGGATACCCCCCACGTCCTGAAGCCTGCATGGTTTGCGTGCATCACTAAACGGACTGCAGATACCAGCCAGTGAAGGATCTTGGGATGGCGAGATGATGCTGGTGGCTACATATAACCACAGGGGTCCTTATAAGAGGGAGGCAGGCAGGTCAAAGTCAGAAGGGATGGTGGAAGCAGAGGGGAGAGAGAAGAGATTTGGAGATGGAGGAAGGAGCCAGGAGTCAGAGGATGTAGGCCGCTTCTGGAAACTAGAAAATCAAGACATGGATGCCCCGAGGCCTCCAGAAGGAACACAGCTGGCAGCCCTGCTTTAGACTTCTGGTCTCCATGTCTGTACGACACTAAATTGTGTTGTTGGAGGACACGGAGTCTTGGTGACACATCACAGCAGCAGTCAGAAACTGGTAGTTTATTGAATGCTCTTCCTCTACATGCCCCGGAAGTATCTATGGTCTCCCAGGTGGGGGCTCCTCCTCCTCTCACTCTGTATCCCCCAGTCCTCCCTAAGGTGCCTTCATCAATACCTGTGGTTTAAAATGGCATCTATAGACTAGAAATGCTCCCATCTCAACACCAGTGCAGAAGTCAGTGCTGCTGGAGACCAGCGGGCTAGAGGCGGCTTCTGTGAAGGCAGGTCGCATCAGAACTGCAAGGCCGATGGGGCGCTCAGGTCATGGGGATCAGTGCCAGCAAACAGGGACCCTTGAGCTGGTGCTTCTCTGCATCTGCAGCCCTTGGGGCCAGCACGTGGGGCTGCTCACAGCCAGAAGACACACCATCTTAGACAGCAAAGACTGGACTTGCCCAAGTTTAACGCCACACCCATTCTGCAGAGAATCTTGAAGGTGGGAAGGTATAATGTGGGTCGACAGGAAAGGGTGTCTTAGGCCTGAGGAATGAATGTCTCGCCTTGCAGTCGGGAGATTTGCTGCACATCCTCAGTCACAGCGGGGCTGTTTCTCTGACTTGATTGAAAACTGCTCCTAGGAGTTTCTATAAAGGAGCAGTTGGGAGAATGGAGCTGGGGTGTTCATGTCAAAACTGGTTTGCAAGGCCTACTTCCCAGCTAGGATTTGTCTTAGCGAACAAAGGCGCTGTTCCTATGTCTCCTTCTATAGGTCAACACAGCAAGAGGGCTGCCATGCTTGACCAGGAGACAGTGGGAGTTTAGCTGTGCCTGGTGTTTCAAACTGTGGCTCCGTGGTTGCCCTCAGATGGAATTGCTGGGCTCAGAAAGCTTGTCTGCAGAAGGGGCGGAGGCTCCCTTCTGCTCAAACAGACTCAGTGAGGCCAGCAAGCTCTGCTTCCAGGTTCCAACCAGGGAGAGCTGTTTTCCACAATGTCAATATTTGGAACTTGCTTTCTCTTTATTGACCCAGGCCCTTAGTAACCCTCACTTTCACACAATTGTGGCACCTTCCTGCTTGCACTGGGGGGTTGGGGACCTGCTCCCGCAAGCGTGGTCCCTTTGTTGTGTACAAAGTGCTGAAACTTTGATCTTGAAAGGATGACCTTAGCAGCACCCATGCCCTTTGAAGTGTCTCATGTTCGGAATCTTCCATTTGTTGCTATGGAGACCTTCCTCATCGTTGCTATGTCTCAAAAATATGAAACCAAGAAACCCCAACATTTTTTTATTTCACAATCTCATGCTCAAGGCCACTATCATTTTAATAAAAGCCATTTGTAAGGTGTGAATTAGTAATGGGAGGGGTGAAGCAGACTGAAGTTCCTGCTGTGTCAGGCATTTTGAAAAATGACTGGTGCGCCCTCGTGGCTCAGGTGTTAAGCCCGTGCCTGGGGAGCAGTCTGCATACTCCCCAAGGACCCAGCTTTGCAGCCTGGGGCCAGGGGAACAACTGAAAAAAGAAAACAACTAACAATACAATTCTAAATAAAACTAAACAGACTTCTTCCATTCCCTTATTGCCTGCTGCCTGCCTACCTGCCTTCCTTCCTCTTAAAAAAAAATATGACCAGTTACCCTGATAAATGGTGAACTCAGTGTTCACCAGGGCAAAAATGGCAAAAATGAGGCAGTTACTGTTAGCTGCAGCAGGCTGGTCATCCACACACCAAATGCTCTTGTTAGCCCCATTTTGCAGATGGGGTGACTGAGGCAGACTGAGGCAGAGGTTGCTTAAGTAACTTAACCCCAATCAGCCTCCTTATGAGTGTAGGATTAGGATTCAGAAACGTAGACTGGCTCCAGACCCCACATCATAGCTCTCGCCCTCTTCTAAGAGGGTGAAGGCCTTCCTCACTATAAGCCCTGGACTCTCAAGTTCACCTCAGCCAGCTGTGGGCTGATTCCCCATGTGGGCTTCCACAGGTGTGTTCCCTGACCAGGCCCCTCACGAAGCACCCTGATTTGACCCTCAGACCCATGATTCCCAAACTTTCCCAGTTTGTCCCGCTCCAGCCCCACCCTTCAGCCCTGGGAGACCCAGGAGCACCTTGGGTGGGTTTTCTAGGAACTGCCACCAAGGGGACACCGCAGGCCAGCGCTCCCTGACCAGGCCGTCTTGCCTGGCGTGTCTGTGCTTTCATTCTGTCGACTCAGGGAAGGGAAGATCCTCCTCCAGGCTGTCAAGCCAAGGGCTCCTGAGAGTGCTGAGATCCAAAAGGTCCTGTTTGATTAGCTCACCCTGGTGACCATCATCATGTAGTAAAGGGGGCTCAGCCCTCTGCACATGGGACCAGGACTGGCAGTAAGTGTGGTCTCGTCACCAGACCTTGTAACAGCAAGAGTCCTGCGGAACCAGAGAATGAATGGTCAACAGTGTGAATTTCAAGGCTGTAACCTCCCACCTAGTCCTGAACCAGAGTGGAGGACAGTGTCTCCAGAGATAGGGTCTTGGTCTCTCCCTTAGTTTAACTCTAGTCCACTCCAGTTCACACAAAGTGGCCTGCAATGGAAGTGGCCACCTATTCAGTACTGACAGACCTCCATTACCAAGGGCCTTTCCCTACCTTTTCCCAAGGTGCTACTTAAGTTTTCTCCCTCCCAGCCCGCCTCGAAACATTTCCAGAGCTGCGAGGGAGTTTACCAACGAGGGGACAAAGGACAGAGGTCTGCAGATCCCCTGCCCCAGAATGCCTCGGCTTCCAGTGGAGGGACTTCAGATGCAGACACCCAGGCTCCCCATCCAGAGAGTCTGGTTCGCCAGACTTGGGGTGACTCAGGCATCTGTGTTTTCAACCAGCTCCCCAAGTGGTTTTGCTGCCCATTAAAATGTGAAGGCCATTGGTTGGGGGTGAAAAGTATTGGAGTGTCAGGATCCCCAAGTGTGAGGTCCAGCTTCCCGGCACAAGCTGGTTGGCCTGAAATATTTGCTCCCCTACAGCCTCTGTCTCCTCATCGTCACAGTGGAAGCGATATACTCTCTGCTCAACTCGCTGGTCAGCTAACAATTGCATCAGGTCATGGATATTTTGGTAGACTGAAAAATGCCCCCCAAAAGATCTATCTATGCATTTGTGAATGTCACCTTATATGGAAATGGGCTCTGTAGATGCGACTGAGTTAAGGAGCTTGAGATGGGGAGATTATGCCAGATTATCTCGGTGGACCCTACTTGCAATCACAAGTCTGACAAGAGAAAGGCAGAGGAAGGTTTGACACTTAAGAGAAAATGATATGAAGTTGGAGGCAGAGGCGCGCAGCGGTGGAGTAGTGCTTGGACGCAGTCCACGCGGATTCCAGTCCACCAGGATTCATGTCCTGGGGTTGGTGGGAGCACAAGATGATGAACAACTAAATGAAATGAATGAAAAATGCTTCTTCTTCCTCTCTCTTCCTGCCTCTTTCCTGCTCACCTTCATGCCTGTCTTTATCTTTCCTTAAAAAAAAAAAAAAAAGGCAGAGGCAGAGATGGGGCCGAGGCAGCCCCAGGAAATGAGCGCACCGTGTAAGCTGTGAGTGCCGCAGGAGCGTCCCGTGTTGCTGCTACTTGGAAGAGAGGTGTTATCTGCTTTTTTCTCAAATCGCTGCCATGCACACTTGGCATTAAAGATGGGGCACTGGGCTTGGCACGGCTGCTCCAGAGAAACTCCTGCGTCTACGAATAGCTGCTTCCAGGATCCATGCCTTTTGAATATTCTGGAGGCTCCCAAAAGAACAGTTAAATCAAAGCAAGTTTCACCAAAGTAAGGTCACCTCTGATCACACTCGTTCATCCTCTGCCGGCTCCTCCCTGGCAATGTCCACCTGGCTCAGCTCCTCAGCAAGTCTCCTGTCTTTTGGCCTGAGGCCCTGGAGAAGCAAGGAGCAGGACTAAAAGCCAGGTGTTCAGAGAGCTCACGGAGGTGGCAGGAGGCTGAGACCTGGGTGACTCCTAGAGGCTCCTCAGCTAATTACTTAACGTTTGTGGATCTCAGTCTCTTAGTCTGTAAAATGGAAAGACTATCTCCCTGACAGTTATTTTAAGAAAAAGCAGAAGAGGCATACCCTGGTGGCCTAGGGGATAAGTCCGCTGCATCCCGAGGACCCAGGTTCACATCCCTGGACTCGGGGGAATGACCAAGAGGGACAACTAAGTAAAAAATGAATAAGGTGCTTCTTCCTCCTCTTTCTTCCTGCCTGCCTGCTCAACTTCATTCCTGCAACTTTGTTTTAAAAATAAGCAAGAGATGATATATATAAAATATTTTAAGTAAAATGTTTATTCAAATTCTGTGAACCATCGAGCAAATAATTGAACCCAAGGAGGGGTGTGGGAATCTCCTGTTTAGAGCTGGACTGTTAGAAGCACTGGGATCTGACATGGAGTGGGGAGGTCATCTGTGAGGCTGATGACCTTGACCCTTGACCCATGGTCCTGGGTGGACACTGTCAAAGCTGAGTTGAATTAGAAGACGCCCAGCTGGTATCTGGAACATCGCTTCTTGGTGCTGACAATCCCTCCTCACCCCCCCACACACCTTGGACTTGGTACCAGAGTCAACTCATTAGAATATCCTTTTCGAACCAACAAATGTTTATAAAAATTAAATACAAGGCAGAATAATGAAGACTATATTTTAAGTCACATCTTTTCAGAGTTGTTTGTAGCACTAAATTTATGCCATTGCACAAAATAAGTTGTAAGAATTATATTTAACTTTTAGTAGTTTAACCCCACTTAGCCCATGATTCTTCTCTGTGGGGTGCAGTTGAAATTAAGTCCCTACTTAGAATTGCAAATGTGCAGCCTAGTAGTAGCAGAAGGAGCTAGCGGCTGAGAATGCCAGGCTAGACTAACCCAACTGAAATGGCAAACTTTAAAAATTTGCTCAAGCTTTTAACAATAAGATGGAATTACGTTTTGAATTACTTTTAGAAATTAGGTCTCAGAGGTGTGCCCTAGTGGAGTAGGGGTTGAGAGTATGTACACGTCCCCAAGACCCGGGTTCACGTCCCGGGCCGGTGCCAACCACCAAGATGAACAACTAAATAAATAAGGTGCTTCTTCCTCCTCTCCCTCCTGCCTGCCTACTTCCCTTCATTCCTGCCTGCACCTTTCCTTCAAATAAAAAGAGAATCAGGTCTCAGTGTGTGGGTCCCCAGAATACATTCTGGGGTGATCTGCATGCCGGGGTGTTGACTGCTGCTCAGGCTCCATTACTCCGGACAGCCTTTTGGCCTGAGTGTTCAGCGCAGGTCCTCAACTAAGAGGGGCAGGCACTTCCGGGAGCCCTTTCACTTCTCGTCTGCCCCCCTTTGCTCTGCCGGTGTTTCCTGGCTGGTGTAGACAGGAACTAGACAGCAATGATGAGCGGGATGGGAAGACCCCAACTTCCCAGTGTACGGTGGGGATGGGACAGCGCGGGTCCTGGGACATGCCTCCTGTAACTTTCCTGTGTCAGGGGTTCTGGGGACGCCACGTCCCAGAGCCCAAAGGTGGATCCCGGTGGGTCACCTCCCCCTGCATCTCTCTCTCTCTCTCTCCATCCCCATAGTTTGTGAAGTTTGCCAACATTGAGGAGGACACGCCATCCTATCATCGCAGCTATGACTTCTTTGTGTCCCGCTTCAGTGAAATGTGCCACTCCAGCCACGACGACTCAGAAATCAAGACTAAGTGAGTCCTGGGGGACAGCTGATGACAGAAATGTGAGGGGGTCTCAGGAGTTCCCAGCCCAATGGCCTGTCCGAAGTCATCGGTGCTTGCTCTGACCACCCGGCAGCATCAGGACTAGAAGTAGGTTCCTGCCTACAAAGAGCGTGTTACCCACCCTGGGAGCTGCATGAGACCAAGAACACACATCCAGCGGGGAAAAAGGCAGGCTTGAGAAGGACTCAGTGTCCTTATCACCCAACTGCAGGTGGGTGGGAAGGGGGTGGAGCCTCCCTGTGCAGCCGGCCCACAGCAGACCACCTCTCTGCTTGGTTCTGGAGCTCAGCTGCTGGCTCCTCCCTGCATCACGTCAGCACCTCGGAGGGGCAGCTGCAGGGCCTGGGGGCCTGGGGGCCTGGTGTGTCTTGCTCGCCACAGCTGATAGCATGGGTAACCCCAGCTTGCTGGGTCCCAGATCTCTCAAGCCCGTGGAGAGGTCCAGGGCAGGCTCCCACCCCAAACAGTCTGGGCGCCCTGGGGCTGTGCCTCACAGTGACTCCATGAGGCCTGTGGAGGCTACAGGGACAGAGTCCCGTTTTCCCATGTGACTCCAAAGAGCCACCTCCCTCCAAATGGCTATGGAGAGGCAGAGGGGCTCGAGACTGGGACAGTCAGGAGCAGGGTGGGGTGGGGCTGGACTGTGACGAGGCGCGGCTGCAAGTGGTACTGGTCACTCTGTCAGTGCCACACCGCAGTAGAGGTGACATCTTGTTCTACACACACACAATCACATGATCGTGCATACAAACACATGCACAATTGCTCACAGTCACAATTTTATGATACACTCATTCGCACAACCACTCACACACAATCACAGATGCACAAACATGCTCACACATACTACTCTCCTGTGCACAATCACACCCATGCACGCAGTCATATTCATATACTTGTTCACACACATCTGCACAATGCACTCATACCTGGACACAAGCACACCACCGCTGCGGGTGACAGAGAAGGCACGGCAGCAGACGTGGCTGGAGCTGCGACCTGACAGCCAGAAGTTCAGTGGTGGGGTAGCTGAGGTTCGCTCCAGCAGTGGCAGCGCCATCAGCCCCACAGGCTGACACTGGCCCTCCTGGAAAGAAGGCCAGTGGGTGAGAGAAACTTCTGGAGTCAGCCTCCTCCTTCATGTTGTTACCTTTCTCCTCAAAGCTCCAAGCCCCACCCTGGGGTCTCATAAACAGGTGTGTGTTGGGGGTCCTTGGGCTCAGAGGCTTCTCATTTGTGGGGAGGCCTCCACTGCGCCCTTTGCAAGAAGCAGAGGTTTCCTCCCCGCAGGCCTGATCTTTAGGAAGTTAAAGGACCAGTCAGCTTTGGACATCACACAATAAAAAGTGGTACCTGTGTGGGAGGGATTCTGGGGAGATGGAGGAAGTGAAGAAAACTTAATTCACATTCACGTAGGAGGCGGCCCTGGGAAGAACTCACACCCACCGGGCCTGGATGCTTGGCACCAGGCTCCCGTGGGTGGGGCACATGGGTCTAGCATACGCAGGATGTTTCTATGCGCATGAGTGAGTTCTCTGAATCCAGAACCAGAATGGGCTTGGACAGCAGTCCATCACACTGTTGAAGTCTGGACTCCGGGTCTCCAATGGGGTCAGGCTCAGAGTGGCCAGTGTTTCCCAGGCCTCCTTCCCCCTGGTCCCAGCCCTCGCAGTCCTGGGCCAGGATGCCCTGGTGAGTCAGGGGTCTCCTTCCACCCCCGACATCACCAGGGAAGGCCCCAGTATCAGCACTGACACCTGAAAATGCATATGGGAACAACATTCAGAAAAACTGCTTGACCCCAATAGGATACAAGGATTCATCCAAAGGATATAAGCTGAAGCATCGTCACGGTGGGAGGGCGTTTCTGAGCCATAAACTAGAACAGATGATGAACCTGAGACGCCGGTGGCCATGTAGGAGCCGGCAGGATGCAGTTTGTGCATTGGGGCACCAGGAGTCATTTAGCAAAACTGGGAGCCTGTCCTCTTTCCTCTTGATCTAGTCATCCCACTCATGGCAGTGATTTAAAATGTTGTAAACATTGAAGATGATGCCCATGGTCTCACTATGATAGAAGCAAAACATTTAGAAACCGATGACCAACAGGGGAATCATTTGGAAAGTGCTTATGACGGGATGTCCTGCCACCATTCGCCGTGTTTGTGAGGAGTTGTTGATACAGGGACGTGCTGATCCCAGCACGTTAGCAGGGGATGTGAATCAAACTTCTTGTGCCGCAGGGGTGCATGTGACTCACATAGACTGTAACACCAGCAAGGTTCTCTCTGCGTGGCGACAGTACGGACACATCTTCTCCAGACTTTTCTATATTAGATGTATTATAATCAACAAAAAAAGCTTGATTAAAATAGAAAAGGGAACTTCAAGCAGAAACGCAGGGCCAGTGAAGAGGTCCTCTGTGCTGTGTCCCTGCAGTGGGCGCTGGGGTGCATGAGGAAAGGTCCCCTCAGCTGTTACTCACTTTCCCCCCTGCTTTCTCAGCTCACTTCATCCTGGAGAGCCTGGTACCTGTGCCTCTGCCTCCAGGTCCCCTCCTCCCACCAGTTGCTCATCGCCCTCGATTCTGCCTCAGCTGATCAGTACCTTGAGCTCTTATCTTGGGCTCAAGCTGGACAAAGCTGGCGGAGCCTTGAGAGTGGAATAATGGAGCGCTAGGCAGGCTCTGACTACAAGGGCCTGGAGCAACTGGCACTGTAGGGCTGGCGTTGGGGTGGCACTGGGTGAGGGCAGTCAGGGAGACGCACTAGAGTCAGGGTTTCCTGGGCCATGGCCACCAGCAGAGAAGCCAGCCAGTGAGGAAGCCAAATGCTTGGTAACTAGAAGGCGGGCTCTGTGCTGCCTTTTATGGACAGCTGTGCCTGGCCCCCCGGGCTCTGCTCCTCTCCCTGCCACGGAAGCTGGACTTCTCAGGGCCTGAGCCCTTCATGGTCCTATTTTTCCCTTTTCCTTCCAGAATCCGAATGTCAGGCATAAAAGGCCTGCAAGGGGTGGTGAGGAAGACAGTGAATGATGAGCTGCAGGCCAATATCTGGGACCCACAGCACATGGACAAGATTGTCCCATCACTGCTCTTCAACCTGCAGCACGTGGAGGAGGCAGAGAGGTAAGCTGGCAGGTGGTCAAGGGCGGCTCTCCGTGGCTGCTCTCCGCTGCTCAGAAACACATGGCGGGCTGATTGGTCAAACCCAGTCACAAGGCCAGGGGTCCCGCTTGTTCTGCGGTGAATCCAAGGCTGGCTCCCTCGTAACCCTGGGTCTGACTGTGTCCAACACCCTGTTCCTCTTACGGTCTGAATCCATGAGGGAAGGACACATGGTGTGGGCCCCTGGCAGCGGGGGCTCCTGGCATTCCACCCCCACGCCAGCCCTACAGTGCCAGTTGCTCTAGGCCTTTGTAGTCAGAGCCTGCCCAGCGCTCCATTATAGAGATAAGAACTCAAAGAACTAAGAGTCCAGTGACCTTTGTCTCTCTGGAATCAGCAGAGGTTTGAAAACACCTGTCATGGCTCCATTTACTGAGAACTTTTCCTCCCGACCTTCCCTCTTTCCTCCCTCCCTCCCCAGTGAGATTTCAGCTCTTAAAACATGCCTGCTTGACTGACCAACAGCCATTCCACAACACTTGCAGATACTGCGTTTTCATCTGGGAGCCCCCAGATTTGGGATTCCTCTTGTGCCCATGCCTTGCTCTTTCCCTCTGTGAAATGGGACAGAGGGAAGGTTTCCCCTTGCTGGCCCTCTCGCAGCGTGAGGCATGAGGCCAGTGGAAGAGGCTGTGCCCCTCGGTGCGCAGCCGGAGCCCCATAGGGGACTTAAGGCTGCCCTCTGGTGGCTCTCGTTGGAATAGCACCTCACTGACAGGCCCGTCGTGTCTCATGGTCTCTGGGTCAGGAGTCCTGGGGTCCTACTTCTGCCCAGATCTGGGCCCACCTGAGTCAACAGCCATGACTTTTCCCTCTCCCTCTGTTCTCTTGTCCTCCTCTCTTCCACCTTCTTTTGCTTCTCCTACTTTGCCTACACCTCCCTCTTGTCATATCTCATCACTTTTTCTTCCACTCGGGGACATGAAGACATTATGTCTGTATCTCCCCCAGAGCCGTGGGACTCTGGGTACGTCCTTCCCAGAGACGTACATTAGGCCTTCAGGACTTCCAGATAAAGAACTATATTCTTTTCCCTACGATCTCCCTCCAACCTGGGCTTCTTTACCCCCATTTAATTTCTAACAGCCACGATGTCTCTCCTGTGACCTAGAGCAGCCTAGGTCAATGACCTGTTGGTCCCACTGTCACTACTGGCACGGAGGGAGCACAGAAACCAGGTATGCCCGGGCCTGACTCCCGGCCCTGCCTTCCATCTCTCCCTATCACTTGTGTGTTTCTGTAGTCGCTCCCCGTCGCCCCTCCAAGCACCAGAGAAGGAAAAGGAGAACCCGGCTGAACTGGCTGAGAGGTGCCTTCGGGAACTGCTGGGCCGGGCTGCCTTTGGCAACATCAAAAATGCCATCAAGCCTGTTCTCATGTGAGTGCCCCAGCGGCAGCCTTCAGCTGCTCTGGGTCCCGCATCACCCTGAAGACTCAGAGGAAATTAGGGGGAGGTGTGAGGGATGTGGTGCCATGGCCAAATCAGCCCCTTCTCTGCCTGTGTGCTTACACTGTGGTAGCAGCCATACCACACAGTGACCAAGTGCAGTTCAGGGGGAGGAGGGGATAGAGGGCCCCCAACGCTGGAGGAAGGTGGCCAGCCAGCTGCATGCCTCCGTCCACAGATACAGAGCTCTGCTCCTCCACTACCCTCCAACTCTGGGCTGGGACTGCCCCGGGGTCCCTAGGATTCCCTTCTCACACCTACACCTATAAGCCCCTTCTTCCTTACCTTGGAGCTATGTGAAGGCTAGGTCACCTGGGAGGCATCACCCAAGCTTATCTCTCCATCCTACCATCTCTTTGCATTTCACAGTTGTCCCCCCCATATTTTCTCCCTCGCAGCCATCTGGATAACCATTCTCTCTGGGAACCCAAGGTGTTTGCCATCCGTTGCTTTAAAATCATCATGTACTCAATTCAGGTACTGTGGCATTCCCGGCCCCCCGGCCAGGGGCACCCCTGGGAGTAGACTAGGGCAAGAAAAAAACAGCTGCTGTTCGGGACTTCTCCTGAGCCACTTGTTGTCTAAAGCAGTGCTGCTTAACCTCACTGTGAAGACAGTTTCCTGTTCTCTCTAATACATCACACACACTATTTTGTAAAATACAACACAAAAAACTTCCTAGAAAAAGTCAATGAAAACCTTACGCAAGGTGCAAGCCCAGGTCACACTGGCTGGCAGGGCATTGGCAGGTGGCTTGCTAACCCTGGCAGTCCCTGTGCTTATCTCAGTGCAAACGGGCATCAAACAGATCTTGAAGTGGTGCCAGACCCCACTTTGAGTACCACGGTGCTAAGCCTGTGGTCGCTGTGGGTGTCACCAACACGGCCAGGGGCCTGGGAGAAATGAAAAGGGAGCTAATATTGCACAATGGACTTTTGACCCATTTGAAGGGAAAGGGCCCAGGAAAAACGTGGAATTGGGGGCCTTCACTGGGACTTGACTCTGTGCCTTATAGGACCAAGGAGTCACCCGGGTGTGGGCGCCACCTCCAGTGCGCGCTGGATGGGGACCTCACTTCTGCCCAGCCAGGCCTTGGGCCCCAGGGCCGGGTCGCTGTGGGCCCAGCGCATCTCCCTCTCCCCAGCCGCAGCACTCTCACCTGGTTACCCAGCAGCTGCTGGGTCACCTGGATGCCAACAGCCGCAGCGCCGCCGCCGTGCGGGCGGGCATCGTGGAGGTCCTGTCGGAAGCGGCGGTCATCGCCGCCACTGGTTCTGTTGGTAAGGGGTCCTGAGTGGAGGGCCGGGGACTGGAGCCCCTCTGGACATCGGCAGCGGCAGCCGTTGCCGTCCCTTCTAGGGGGAGCCTTAGGGGGGCCAGAGCGAGTTGTCCCCGGAGGAGCGGTCAGCCGGGGCAGGTGGGGAGCAGAGGAAACCCTGCCACTGGAAGTGGGCCTGGGGTTTTCCCGCAACGCAGGGCAGGGTAGAAGGAGCGAAGGGCACCAGCCCTGGATTTTGGGCGTCCCACCCTGCTGCATGCAGGGCCCACGGTGCTGGAGATGTTCAACACTCTGCTGAGGCAGCTGCGGCTGAGCATCGACTACGCCCTGACCGGGAGCTACGACGGGGCCATCAGCCTGGGCACCAAGATCATCAAGGAGCACGAAGAACGCATGTTCCAGGAGGCTGTCATCAAGACCATAGGTGAGGCTGGGAGGGGCGGGGCAGGGCCGGGGGTGTGGGCTGGCGAGCCCAGCCGTCTCTGAGAGGGGTGGGGCCGAGGAGGGGCAGGTTGGGAAGGCGGGGTCCGGGGGAGAAGGATCCCGACCCTGGGAGACAAGTGCAGGGTGCGCCCCACCACACAGACATCTGATCAGGGCCCTGGAGGATTGTCCTCCGCTCAGATGCTTTTCCCGAACACTGGGGGGCAAAGTGGCGTCTGTCCCTGTCTGCCCAGCTCAGTTCGCAGGTGGCCTGAACAGCACCCACCCCCCCCCACCCGGGGTCTCTGCCTGGGCGTCAGATCACAGACTGAGAGGGGAGCTCATTCTGTACCCCATTCTCCGTGATGCTTCCACATTCCAGCGGTTAGAGGGAGGAGCGGGAGAGGCTGTGGAGAAAATGTGTGCGCGTGGGTCGGGGGAGAAGCACTGGAGCCATCTCACAAGCACGTAAACGGCTTGTGGCTCTCGGAGCCTTCCTATCTTTTAGCCCCATTGGTGCTTCCTCTCTCATCCCGGACCACAGCCTGGGGACACAGTGAAGGCGGGGCCCTCTGGCATCCACTTTCCCAGAGAAGCAGCCCGTCAGGCCAGCCCTGTCACCATCTCCCCCCTCAGGCTCCTTTGCCAGCACCTTGCCCACTTATCAGCGCTCCGAGGTCATCCTCTTCATCATGAGCAAAGTTCCACTGCCTTCGCTGCACCACCCGGTGGAGACTGGGAGGACAGGGTGAGTCCATCCCCACCTCCCGCTGCTTTCCCGGCCCCATGTCTTCTGGCTCTTTCCTCCCATATCTCCTTCTTGATATTTGTGGCTCTGGTCCACAGGGAGAACAGGAACCGGCTGACCCAAATTATGTTGCTGAAATCCCTCCTTCAGGTGAGCCTCTCCCGTCCCCACCCTACTGTGCCTCAACAGGAGGCAGCATCTTCTAAGAAATAAACAAACAAAAAAGGCCACCACATACTACTGCGCAGGCTGCACACTGCATAAATAAATCCCTAGCCAAAGGGGTGAGTACGAGACAGAAATCTAGTCTGTGTTCCATTCACCAGCCAGGCTGGGCACCTGCTTCTGATTTGTACAAAGGCTTCTTATCAGCTGCTGATGGTCTTATCACTCAAACACCTCTGCACTGAATGAATCTATTGGTTCTTCCCCTTTTTCCCTCCAAGGACCTCCCCAGGTCATTTCCCCTCGGTTTGCCCTTTAGCCCTTGTGCCCACCTCCATCTCCCAGGCATCTTTCCCTCCCCCAGGGTTTTATACTGCGTCTTTATGTCTTTCCAGCTTCACTGGAATCTAGATTCATTGTTCTCAAGCACCATTCCCATGGCCCACCTGTTAAAATATGGAGATTCCCTGGAGATTTTGAGCCATCAGTCTGAGGGGGTCCTGGAATCTGTATTTGTAACAAGCTCTCCAGGTATTCTTATGACAACCTGGCCTGAAAGCCGGACATCTCATTTCAGATTATTCTCAAAGTCACTCTTATCTCTGTTCCTCCTCAATTATCATAAACACAACCCCAAAGAATTTTCTAGAAATGCTCGAATCCAGCCCCACCGGTTGCTACTTAGAGTTGGTCTCAGTCGGGCTAATCAAAATGCATCTAGATTTCAAACTCTCTGGCTCCCCAGACCCCCGTCTCACCTGCAGCCCTGTCTGTGTTCCAGCCTCGCCAAGCTGCGCGGCCCCTCCCTCCCACTCCCGCCTTCCCTCCCGTTTCGCTGCCCACAGCTTTCATGTCATCCCTTTTTTAAAAGATTTTCGTGCTGGCATCACCCACTCTGGTTACCTCCATGGTCTGTGTGCACCCGCCATTCTCTCCGCTGAGCTCACCTCAACTCCCTGCATGTACCTCGTTAGTGAGGTGACAGTGTGGGGCACACTCAGATCCGTGCTTGTGGCTGAAGCCACCAGGCTGGATCATCAGTGGCATTGTTTTGCAATATGAACCTAACAGTAAATGTCTTGCTGCTTTGACAGCATCGTGTGTGACATGACTGTTTATGCCCCCTCGCTCCAGCCAGGCCCCTGTGCTGGCCACGCGAGGAGAGCCACATGCTATGTGTTTTCTGTGGCTGCCGCCATGTGCACGGGTTCTAATTTCTCAGCCCAGCTCTGAGTCCTTCCGCTGTCTCTCCATTTCTCAGTGACTGTCCGTACTTCTTAATGAAGTGTCGTGTTTGTGGTGAGTGTTCATCGGTGACACCCTGGAGCCTTAGGTCCTGAGATTACCCTCTAGTGCGTGTCCCTTGCTTACTGTGAGCAGCTTGAAGTCCCTTCATATTGTCCCCACCCACCTGCACGTCTCCTGAGCTGAGTTGAGTAGGTCTTCCAGGAAGATGTTGGCATGTTCCAAAAAGTCACCGAAGGCATCCAGGGCCCAGGGTGGAGGACAGAGTCCTGCACTGGGTCATGTCCACAAAGGGTGGGTGGATGGCTGCTTTGGACCCGCCTTCCACTGGTGGCTCCTCCGTCTCTTTGCACCTGAGGACTGTGCTCCTGAGCACGGCTGTCCGGGCTCCCTTCAGGTATCCACAGGTTTCCAGTGTAACAACATGATGTCAGCCCTGCCCAGCAACTTCCTTGACCGCCTCCTCTCCATCACACTCATGGAGGACGCAGAGATCCGTCTCTTTGTTCTAGAGATTCTCATCAGTTTCATCGATCGTCATGGGAACCGTCACAAGTTCTCTACCATCAGGTGAACGTGGGGTTTCCCTGCAGTTGATGTCTAATGGGGTGGGGGGAACTGCTGGCTGGTTCTCACATCCAGGTGGGAGGATGATTCAGATGTTCCCAGACGCACCAGGGAGCTGATCACAGACAGGGGCCTTTAAAGCAGGTAGAGACTGAAAAGGGCCAGGGTTCCTAGGGGCCCAGCGGGTGGACTGGAGAGCGGGGCGAGAAAGAGCACGTACTACAGGGAGTTTTCGTGTCAGGAGGAAATAAAGGGGGATTCTCAGTAGATTCCAGGAAAGGAAAAGAGAAAGAGAATCCTCTGACTCAGTTCAAGAAACAGGGCGAGGAGGCAGTCGAGGCCCGGCTGAAAGGCAGGGCTGGAGGAGCCCTGGTTGGGAGGCACCTGGTACGGGAGGCCTTGGTACCACTAACACCATTGGAGAAAGCCCAGTGGCACCATGTGAGCTCTGCCTGGCCTCACTAAAGTGGCCCCCTTTTCCTCTCTAGTACCCTCAGTGACATCTCTGTCCTGAAGCTGAAAGTGGACAAGTGCTCCCGACAGGACACCGTCTTCATGAAGAAGGTCAGCAAACACAGCCTCAAAACCCGATGAACTCTCACCTCCCGGACCCCAGAACCTGCCTTCTCCTTTGACTGTGCTTAGTCAGGATGCCCAGCCAGCCCCTCTGGGGGCCAAGCCCCCAAGGCCAGAGTGAGGACTGCCCCTGGTGAGCCAGTTAAGGGCCTTGACCGTCCTGCTGCTGAAACTAGAGTGGCAGCAGCTTTTGCCACTGGTGTCATTGGTCCCATCCTTCCCCAGACGTGTCTCTACACGTATTCACTTGCACGAGGGTCAGCTGTAAAGGCGTCCTCCTCCTGGGGGTGGAGTGGGGCGCACACAGACGTCCTGCCTCCCTCTGAGGGGTGCACCTCCCTCTCCCCGCCCCTCCCAGCACTCCCAGCAGCTTTACCGGCATATCTACATGAGCTGCAAGGCGGTGTCGAACATGCAGAAACACTACGAGGCGCTCTATGGCTTGCTGGCGCTCATCAGCATTGAGCTAGCTAACGAGGAGGTGCTGGTGGACCTCATCCGCCTCGTGCTGGCTGTCCAGGTGGGTCCTACGAGGGCTGCACTGAGGGGCTAGGCTTGGGCCACGCACCAATGACAGCACCGAGTAGCTACCGCTCAGCGGTGTCTGGGCCCCGGGACTGTCATGCCCTTGGCTGGCCGTTCCTCCATGAAGACCACAGACATCGTCCTGTTTGGGGAACCACTCTAGGATGCTAATTCATGACCCTGCTCATCCCTAGGCTAAAAGTGACCCAGGCAGAGGGTCAGGAAGTGCTCTCCCCAGCCTCCTGCTTTTTAAGTCTCTCGCAGAGTCTGAATGAGACTCCCAGGATTGCCAAGAGGGTGCTCACAAGCCCTGAGTGATCCCCAGACAGACTTGTGGTCTAGAGATCATCTTGTCCCCAAATCTGGCTGTGCCTCAGAATCAGCCGAAGTGTTCATTAAAAATGCACTATTCCCAGTTGTGACCCAGGGATTCAACAGGCCTCCCTTATGATTCAGGCAGCCAGTGTGACACTAGGTAGGGCCTTAGACTTTCAGGACCTTCCTGGATGGAAGTGCATTCCCAACGACATTGGGAATTGGGGTGGATCTATCAGCTCAAACACCAGGCTCTCTAGTGCCCAGGCAGGCATCATATTCTAAACTGGGAAAACCTGGAAATTCAGTGGTAGGGCCTTAAACCTCATGCTCAAAAGTGCTGAATCCCCCATGGCCAGCCCCAATACTACGATCATCTCCATCCTGTCTCCCCTCAAGAGCTAGAATTTGAGAGTCTTTTGTGATCCACTCCCCTTGTACGTCTCACAACTTCTTCAGCGTATGAGTCCAGCTTAGCAAGGCAGTCGACTCCTCCTAAAGTCATCCAAGGTCTTTAGTGAAGGAAGTAGCATGTTGGAGGTGATTTTTGACAGTCAAAATCATTAAAGCTGGAACTGAAAGTAGGAAGAGGAGGTCCTGGTCCCTTAGGGTCGTGTTCAAGGGTTTAAGAGTCTTCCGCTCAGGGATTGTTCTATGAAGTGCTCACTTGGTCTTTAATGCGGAGGAGTCTTTCTCAGGAAGTTAGGGGGCAGAGGCTAGAAACGCCTTAGTCTGGAGAAGGGAGCCATCTCTTAAGGATGGTGGGGGAGAGGTTGGGTGGAGGGTAGGGCACCAGTCTAGCTTGTCAGTTACACACTCCCGAGGCGCTGCCCCCCGTAGCTTAGGCGTCTAAGGCTCAGATTATAAAAGCCACGAACCTGGGTTCAAGACCTGGAGCTGGGAAAAAATATATATAAAAAGCAAAGTGGAATTGAGTAGACAAAACAAAGGAACAGATGAAACAAAACCAGCCCTTGGACATTTGCAACAGAACTGAGGTTACCATTAGGGACTGGGACAGCGGGGGCGCAGGGGGCACAAATGGTGAAGCACACTTAGTGCTTTGGTGGCGGGCAGGGTGTGCCGACATATATCTGAGGAATGGGGAACCTATACATAGGAGTTTATTTTAATGTGTTAAAGTTAAAACAAAACACAACTGTAAAGTCCCATCCGTGTTGCCACAGGACATGGCCCAGGTCAATGAAGAGAATTTGCCCGTGTACAGCCGCTGTGCCCTCTATGCCCTGGGCGCAGCTTACCTGAACCTCATCAGCCAGCTCACAGCGGTGCCTGCCTTCTGCCAGCACATCCATGAGGTAGGTTCCTTGACCCTTAGTGCTCAGTGTTTCCCCAGAGTCATTTTTCCTAACTTTGGGCATGAGCCCGAAGCTCAGTCTGGCGTCAAAGAAAGTGCTAGTGAAGAACTTGGCACACCATGGTGGCTCAGGTGGCTGAGACAGATGGGGTGTGGACCATGTAAAGCCCAAGGACCTGAGTTCACGATCCAGGAGCCAGGGGGAGGGAGGAGCCTCCCTTCCTTCCTTTATTTGTCTCTTAAAAAAAAAAAAACTAATTATAGTGAGAAATTGCCAAGTGAGACGGCATTTTCTCTTGCAGGACATGACCTAGCAGGGCCAGGTTGGGCACAGGCAATAACTTACACCCCTTTCTCACTTGCTACCTGCCCCCCGCCTTCTGCCCTTGGGTAATTCCCCACACACACCTCAGGTCACAGCGGGGACTAAAGCTACTTTTTAAAAAGCTTTTGCCATCAAAGTTTTCAAGCATCACAAAGCCGTGTGAGCAGACCAGTGAACATCATAGAGCGATTGTACAGATGAAACAGTCATGATTTTCCACATTTGTTTCCTCTGTGTTTTTACTGTCCTTGGCTGAAATATTTTAGAGCAAATCCCAAGTATCATGTGGTTTTGCCCCTGTAAATATTGGTTTGTTGGTGTGACACATATGGGCAGCTTCCTACATACCTGCCATGCTCTTAGCTACCTGATTAAATGATCAGTAATGCCTTGATATCATCTAATACCTAGTCTATAATCAGGTGTTTTCACATGTTGCCAAAAGAAACATTTAAAAACCTGCTGGAGGGGGTAGTCTTGTGGATAAGCCCATGGTGCATAGTCCATATACATCCCAAGGACCCAGGTTCAAGACCCAGGGCTGGGGGAACAACCAAGATGAACAGCTGCTTGCCTGTCTACTTGACTTCATGCCTGCCTGCACCTTCCCTTGAAAAAAGAAAGAAAGAAAGAAGGAAGGAAGGAAGGAAGGAAGGAAACAAGGAAACAAGCACCTGCAGTATCCCAAGAGTTGAGTACCCTGCACTGGGGACACTTCATGCATGTGTGTCATCCACCTTTAGCTTGTGCAGGTGCCTCAGTGTCTTTGGCTGCCTTGAGAATCAGTGTTGCTCCATGTTCCTCCCTCAGAGGCCCAGCTGCAGGCTGCTCTGCCCAGCAGGTGTGCAAGGGAGGGACGCCCAGGAAGGGGCGCAGACTCTCTCCTTTCCGTTGCGGACCCAGCTCTGATCATTCGATTGCTCTCAAACTCCAGGTGATAGAGACCAGGAAGAAAGAGGCACCGTACATGCTCCCTGAGGACGTGTTTGTGGAGAGGCCCAGGTGAGCGGCCCACCTGGGGCGTGGTCAGAGCACCCAAGGCAGCTGAGTGAGACGGTGGACGGTCTGGGGCCAGGGGCTCAGGTTTCTCTGGACTCAAGGGCAGAAGGTAGACTTTACCTGTGGCCTAGAGGCCCTGGTCACGTTTGCCCGTGCCCTGCGATTCGAGCCCACTTCTCCTGCATGTGGTGTTGGGTGTCATATGTGACAGCAAGTATGTGACACAGCCTCTGGGAGCTTTGGGACAAGCCAGGGGAGTGCATCCTGACAAGACCCTTCCGTCCAGCCATGGGTCATTCTAGAACTGTCATCTGTGGACAATATCAGCATCAGAGGAACACAAGGAAAAGATATTGTAAAAAACCTGAATGTCCAACCAAGGGGGACTGTGGTCCATCTACACAGCAAGCAACTGGTAGTCAGCCGTCAGCAGCATTTTGAAGATTAGTTGGTGTGAAATGTTCACATGTAATAGGTACATCCTATAGGTCACAGGCTAGGAGTGTCGGGGTGGGGCGATGTGTGTGGGGTTCAGTGTGGTCACGTGATGAAGAGGATTCTGCATGAATGAAACGAGGTTATCTCTAGAACGGGGTCGGGGGACGATTTTGGTTTTCCATTTTGCTTCTGTCATTTTATAACGTGAGCATGACTTTTATAACAAGGAATGTCACCCAGAAATGGTTCTAGCTTGCCCGCCCGGAATCCTCCTGGTCCCCCGTGGTTCTAATTTGCCTCTGATTTGCCCGACTTTGTCTTCCAGGCTGTCGCAAAATCTTGATGAAGTCGTCATTGAGTTCCTCTTCCGCCAGAGCAAGATCAGTGAAGTCCTGGGGGGCAGTGGCTACAATTCAGACCGGCTCTGCCTGCCCTACATCCCTCAGCTGACAGGTACAAGCGCAGCCCAAGGTCTTCCGAGTCTGCCTCTGGCTTTCCTCAGCCAGGTAGGGCCTGAAGGTCAGGCCCTTGTGAGTCACCCTCCATTACACCCAGGATGTCCCACGAGGGCTGACAGGCACAGTGGAAGTCTGTGGTTATTTCCCAGCTTTCCTGCTTAGACGGCTCCGCGGAAGTAGGAGACCCTGGGGCTGTGATGGGCAAGGCCCGTTGTGCTGGAAAAATCATGCCTGAGCTACAGAGTCCGAGACCCACTTCTAATTCTTTGACAATCTTGGACAAATCCTTGGCATTTCCTGAGTTTCCGTGTTTGTGACTATAAAATCGGATTGTAACAATAAACTGTCCTAGAGGGTACTTGAGAGGTACTTGAAACAGTGAAGGCAAATGCACTTTTTAGCTGCTGTACCAGTGACAGCTTCTACTGCTGCGAGCAGATGGCTCTTAGACAAGTTGAAATAAGCTCTCTGGTCACGAGCATCTTCTTTGTGCACATCGATCATCTCAAAATCTTAGCCCTCAAGAGCAAAACCCACCACCCCAAGTTGGGCAGAGGAGGCCTGTGGCCTCCAGCTGTAACTAGCATCCCTGGGTCCTGAGCCCAGAGAGGACTGTGGACCCCAGGCCGAGGTGGGGGGCATTACTAGAGCATGACCCTGGCTCACTCTCCAAGAGCCAGGGACTCTAGCCCTGGGCTTCTCCTTTCCCAGACGAGGATCGCATATCCAAGCGGAGGAGCATTGGAGAAACCATTTCCCTGCAGGTGGAGGTAGAATCTAGGAACAGCCCAGAGAAGGAGGAGGTGAGTGTCCTATTCTTGATACTCTGACCAAGTGAACCCCATCCCCCAGGGGAGGAGAGCTGCTCCTGCCCCCTATGCTCAGACACTCCGTGCTCCAGGCCCCCTTAATACATGGCACATTCAAGGTTGTTAAGAAGTGAATTTCTCACATAAGTCTTATTTTCTTACAAACTCTCATCATATATACCATATATAATTCCATCTGGAAGAATTTTTGTATGTTCTCCTCCCTGTGAAGATGTCATAAAATCACTCTTGAAAGTAGGGCTCATCCTTCCGCAGACACAATGGAGGCAGTCAGGCTCCATGTTAGACATGAGAAAGTCAGACAGGAGAGATGAGGATGAAAGTAGCTTTCACAGTATTTCTTGCAGCTACATCAGTAAAGGTGCTGTTTTTGAAGAGAACTACAGCTTAAAAGTCTCTCCTCCATTTTCTCTTGAATGCTATGTATATCTCATCACCTTTCAAATTCATGCTATAGCTCCGTTGCCATTTCTTCTACTCAGAAAATAAAGCAGATAGACTCGTGAGTGAGGAGAATAAGGAATCCGAGTAAAAATGACTAAATTTGCTCCCTCAAAGGAGAAGGTCTTGGGGAGGGGAAGGCAGAGGAAGAGGCGTCATGGGGAGTTGAAGCCACAAGACAAAGTTTGTTGTAATGGAGACTCTCCCCATTATGGGAATCGCAGACACACGCAGGAAACCAGAGCAGGACGTAGGGAGGATGTGCTTCTGGGCAGGACTGGTACAAGAAGACTTTTGGTGTCCTTGGGCATGGCCATCTTACATCTCCTGGTTCCTGCCCTTCAGGGCTGGGGTAGCCATGGAGGACAGGCTCAATGCCACACCTTTCCCCAGATGTGGTTGGAGCCTTGGGACCAAGACCAGGCTTCCCTCTAACTATGTCATCAACCACTTTGACGATTCATTTACTGGAGCAGACCTCCAGTCCAGGGCTTTTCAAAGCTTGTCTGGAATCTTCCAAGGAAGGAAGGAGGCTCTGGCTCAGACTAACTGAAGAAGTGGATTGAGGTTGAACTGGGTATCCTCCAGACCCTTCTAACTACAAGATCGGGACCCTCAGGTGTAAGAACCTTAGCATGAGCTGACTGCTGTCGTGAGTCTCCCTTCCTGGTGTCCCTTCCCCACAGTTAGTCCCTCAGGAACTGATGAATGCAGTGAAGGAGGAGAAATGCTTACCTGGGTATAGACCCATCTACTCTCCATAACCTCCTAGGTCCCCGGTGCGGGTTCCTTCTCTTCAAGAGTCAGCTTAGCCCAAGGGTGTCTTGTTAGCAAGAGCTGTGGTGTGGCCCCCTCTCTATGCCCTTCTGCCTTGCTACACCCCACTTTCAGCACACAGACCTACCCTGCCACTCCAGAATTCGGCGGTGGTTCCCCATGGCCTTCAAATGCCAGGCTTAGTGAGTGATCGATAAATGCTGGTTTGATCAAATCCCAAACCCAGTATCTATCAATAAGAGCCATTTATAGTCTGAATGGGCCCTCCCATTTCATGTTATTTCCTCTCCTCCCTGACCTACACCCACCACCTACTCCGGCTGGTCTGCTCTCAACCTCCCGGTGCTGCCCCGTCCATCTCCCCCTCCCTCTGCATCTCTGCACCAGGAATCGCCTGCCGTTTAGTGCCCGGCTTGTGTTCCATTCCCTTCAGAAGCTTCTTTTTACCTGCCCCTTCTCAGTGATCTTTTTCTTCATCACCACCACGGGGTTCCCTAGCACCTCACACATGAATGGTCGGTGCTGACAATGGATGGATGTGTAGATGTATGGGAGAATGGATGGATGGATGGATGGAAGGGAGGAAGGCTTGATGAATAAATGGATGGATGGATGGATGGATGGTGGATTCATGAGTGGATAGATGGACTGAGGATGGACCCGCAAAGTGAATGATAGCTCCATGCAGTTCTCTTGCATGTAATTCCTATGCTAATACATTTTGCAATCTCTGCTGAATAAATAGCCTAGAACCCTGCATGCAGGCATTGCTCACTGTTTGTTGGATGACTGTCCTGTACCTAATCTCTGTCCTTTTCACTCAAATAGTATTTACTGAACACCCATCAAATCAAGAAGTGTGCAGCTCAGTGAATTTTCACCAAAGAAATATACCTACATCTTTCCCAGATCAGGGAGTCGAGCATCAGCTTTACCCCAAAGTGCCCCCTCAGCTCAAAGGGAACCACTTGCCTGACCTACGTCACTTCTTAAATTCAGTCTCAATGAGATTATTCTCTCCTGTGTCTGCTTCTTTCATTTAATATTGTATTTAAGTGACAGAATATGACTAAATCATGGATCTTGCCTCAAGGAGCCCATAGTCTAGTGTCCTTCACAGTTTTCAGCATCTGACCTAAAGCCACGCACCCATGGAAACCCAAAAACCCTCATTTGGGTTTTTCTTATTCGATAGCCCACTTCCTTTTATGGACCCTGCAGAGGACTGAGATACTGTGACCCAGCTCCTTGGACCAACCTCAACATTTCTTACCTTTGTTAAATACTCAGATCACCTCAGTGGGTAATTTTGGAAGTCTTCAAAAGTATTATTCAGTACTTGAAATTTAT
Source organism: Solenodon paradoxus (assembly GCA_004363575.1). NCBI lineage: Eukaryota > Metazoa > Chordata > Mammalia > Eulipotyphla > Solenodontidae > Solenodon > Solenodon paradoxus. Next base: position 41,631 of record RJWH01004452.1, on the reverse strand, counting down.
ACTTGAGATTATAGTCGCCATCTGCCTCCTCTTGCATCGATATGTTCTGTTCTGTTTCTGAAGATGTGTAAGTTACACCACATTTCCCTCCCACAGGGTTTAATAGGACACACTGGGGACAGGTGGGGAGGACAGTGAGTTCTTTCAGGTTGGACCCAAGACTCTGATGGCCTCCCCACCTCTGTCTCACTGCATGGGGAGCTTCCAGAGACTTGGTGAGAGTGTGGGTGTCCTGAGGGGGTTCTGCCCATCAGGACATTCTTCTGAAAAGTGAAGGGCTGTCAGGTATTGAGAAAGCTGACTCTGTCTCCTGCCTCCCTTCCCCAATCCACCTTTCTAAGCATTTCTGTTCCTTCTCCAGCGAGTGCCTGCCGAAGAAATCACCTATGAAACCCTAAAGAAGGCCATTGGTGAGTGGGGGACCTCGAGGACTCTGGTTAGGTCAGGGGGGCTGGGTCCTGGGGGGCCCTGGTGTGTGCAGCCCTGTCACCCCCCTTCCGTGTGTGAGTCTCACATGTGGGGGAGAGCTGTTGGCTTCCTCTAAGTCATCACAGTCACCAAAGTTGCAATCAAATGACCGACTTCCAGCTGGGTCACTGGGGTGCTGCCCCTGTGTCCTGTGTCAGGAACCCCCTTTACCAGTAGCAGCTGCCTTCAAAAGTAGCTTGTTAGAGGGTTACAACCAGCCAGGCAGATAAAAGGTAACTTGTTATAAATATTTTGATTATGTTTAGGTGGAGTGTGATACAATAAATAGAACAATTTGACCAGTGAAAGATATCAAGAATATTAATATGTATTTAATATGTATTTAGTAATGGCAGTAGATTCTGAAATGCAGTATTACCTCGCCTATCTGGGTTATTGGACGATGGAGTGTTCCCAATAAGAGAATTTTCTGATAATTGATGACAAAAGGTGTTTCCACATGCCAAACCTTTTTTATTTTTGCTGTCATTTATGGTACTTTTTCTGAATGCATACACAGCTCTTGTCTTTTTTGTTGTGTTGAAGGAAAGGTGCAGGCAGGAATGGAAGTGAGCCGCGGCAGGCAGGCAGGAAGACAGAGAAGGAAGAAGACTCCATTTATTTTATTCAGTTGTTCGTCTTGGTTGTTCCCACCCCAGGTCTTGAACCGGGGACATTGGGATGTGTGTGGACTGCACCCAGGGTGTCCTAGACCATTCGGCCAGCAGAGCACGCCGGCTCGGCCACCTGAAACCAAGCATGCTGAGCACACTTGAGGTCCCGTCCTTTTCCCTGAACCCATTTTGGATGCCAGGAAGGATTCCTAGCAGCCGTCGCAGCCTCAGACTGCTCCCCACAGGGGTTCTGTGGTGTGTCTGGCTCTTCCAGGGTCTTATGCCTTTTCAGGTCCTACTGGGACTCCCTGTACTGGGAGCTCCAGTTAAGAGCCCAGTGGCCATGCGGCTCTTCGGGGCTTTAAAATGTGCAGCTCCAAGCTGCCTAGTAGCTCAGGCACAGAGCTGGTGGCTGGGGTGCTGGTCACGCAAAGCCCGAGGACCAGATTCACAGCCCGGGGCCACAGAACAACCAAAACTAAAAGTGAGTTTAACACCCGGCTCAAGGGTCCACTTAACTAGTTCTCACATGGTTAAATAGGAAAGTGGCTGAGTCCTCAAGTAGAATCAGGAGAAGGTCTCGGCAGAGGGGACAGCCCCAACTGCCACTAAGGATGGTGCTCCCCGGCGAGGAGTCGGCCCGTCTTTCTGCCTCCTCGGCGCCTGCCCTCATTCAGAGGGCTGGGACCTGAGGCCTGGCCGCTTTCTCTGCTGCAGTGGACAGTGTGGCTGTGGAGGAGCAGGAGCGTGAGCGGCGGCGCCAGGTGGTGGAGAAGTTCCAGAAGGCTCCCTTTGAGGAGATCGCCGCACACTGTGGGGCCCGGGTGAGTGACGGGTGACGGGGCTGGGCCTCCAGAGCCGAGCGGACACTCGATATATGGCCCTCCAGCCTATGTTATCCTTCCTTGTCTCATCTCGAGAGTAGATGCCCCTCATTTCACCAGCTGTGAGTTGAGGCCCAGTTAGAGCACTGACGCTCGTCTCACCCACGTGCACAGAGAATTAGTTGGAACGAGACAGTCCGTCTTCCCATACCCATCAGTTTTCTACAGCTGCTCCTTGTCAGTGAAGGACACAGCTGGAACCAGCCTGCCGGGAGGAGTTAAGGGGGCTCCCTGGTGTGTCTGGTCTCTCTGCTGTCCCGGGCAGGCCTTTGGTGGGTAGCTCAGCCTGGTCTGAACCCAGAGTCAGGGTCCACAGATAAGCACTGGGAACGACCTCACCCTGTTCCCTTCCTAAGGCTGCAACTTGCCCGCATGTCAATGTGTGCTCCTGAGTCCGCCGTGGAGGACTGGGCAGCCCCTGGCTCACTCGCTTTCTGTCTGTCTAGGCTTCATTGCTGCAGAGCAAGCTCAACCAGATCTTTGAAATCACCATCCGGTAAGTAGCTGCCTTGGCCAGGCAACCTCTATCTCTGTTCCCTGGCATTGGAGCCCCTCCTCTTGAGTCCTCTTTCATCTGTGTTCAGTTCTCCCTCCGCTGGCCTCGGTCTCCTGGGCTGCAGCCTGCCACAACTCCTTCGAGACAAGGAAACAGACCAGAGACGGAAGGAGACAGTGCAGTGAAACTTGCAAAAGAGTCAGGGGTCCTAGTGTCCCAGCTGACACTTTGTTCCAAAGGAACAGTGTCACTGTCTAACCTGCCATGAAGCTTGACTTCAAGCTGTACTTTCTACAACAATGGGAAACCTGAGAACCCACGAAGTGAGGGTCTCCGGTGGCAGCTCTATGTAGTTGCACAGAGTGGGACCCCTGAGCCCCCTCCTCATGCCTTTCTCTGCCATGTATTCCCCCTAGCCCCCCACCGAGCCCATCTGGAACCATCACGGCAGCCTACGGCCAGCCTCAGAACCACTCCATCCCCGTCTACGAGATGAAGTTTCCAGATCTGTGCGTATACTGAGTTCCAAGAGACAGCTCCTTGGAGGGGTGGGGCCTGGGGAGGGACTCTCCCTCACCCAACGACGTGGAACTATGAGATTTCAGAGACAAAGGTGACCTTGAATGACAGCACCTCTCAGCTGAACAAGGTGACATCTTGGTCCCCCACAGGACCCCTTCCGGCCCTCCTGCCTCCTCCTGGTCTTCCCTGAGGGAGCTCGGCCACCTGCCCCTCTGGGGCCAGTAAGCATCTCACCTGCACCTTTGTCTCCTCCTTTGTATCAGCCAGGGGCTGAGAATCATGGGGTCTCCAGAGAGGGACTGAGGGCCTCAACATTGCCGCCTGGTGTAGCAAGTGGAGGGCTTACATGGGGGTGGACCTGGGGACTAGCTGGAGACAGCCATCAAAGGAAGTCAGAGATGCAATCAGCAGGAAGTGAGGCAGCTGGTCTTGGAAAGATCTGGAAGATGGGATGGCTGTTCTCACCAGAGCGTCCCCTTCCTTCCCATTGCGGGGTCAGAGCCTCGCAAGTCTCTGCTATCTCTTCCGCTCTCCTGCCCACCCTACCGGGAGACTGTTTGTGACTCTCTATATGACTGATTCGTATCGAGCCCTTACAACAGGAGCTGGGGTCATGGTACCATGGGGCAGCAGGGAATGAAATGAATGGGGCAGGCAGAGGGGGTTGGCCATGCCCTGCAGGGGGAGCAGCGGGTGGAGGTGGGCAAGCCCTAGGTGAACCTCTCCTCACCTGCTCTGTCCAGAGGGAGCTGGCCCAGCCCTCCCACAGTTCCCTCCTTTCTGGATGTTTCTGAGTTGCTTTCTCTTCTTTTGATGCCTTTCTCCCTGAGGATACCAACATGGCTTCTGGGTGGAGGGAGGGCAACATGAAATAATCTGGTTCCCGATGACATAAGGGGAAGAGATGGGTCCCCTGGTCTGCCCACGTCACCTCCCATGGAAGAGGCTCCCTGGGGAGGTCTGGGAAGGGGAGGGACCCAAGGGTAGTTCTGACTCAAGGATGGCGGAGAGCAACATTTCGACTGTTTCACTTGAGGAAAGCGGGATCACCTAATATTGGAATCATTTCTTCACTCTTTGGACAAAGTTTGGACATCGTTATCAACCAGCAAAGCTTGAGGCTGGGCACAGGGAGGGCGGACGGCGGTCCCTCTGGTTCCTGAGTTTCCTTTTCCGGGCGCCACGTGCCTGCGTGTGTGGAGGAGGCAAAGCTGCCCGGGGACCCACCTCCCCTGGCCTCCCAACTGTGGCAGAGCCTGGGGTCCAAGTTAGCCCTTTTCTTCTTTTCTAGTCAACTTGTCATAACTTTTCTGAGCTGAAGTAATTCACAATAAGGTGTGGATGGTCAAATGACCTCTCTCTGTACAATGTGCTTTTTAAAAAGATGGGGGACAATTAGATTTCTTGACCCAAAGGAATCCCTTTTAGGGTGCGAGTTTAAGCAGTGTAGTATGGGGTCAGAAGTAGGCTGTTTCTTCTAAGGGGAGGGCAGGGTTCTGGAACACTCTGAGGTCACCCTCTGCAGATGGTCCTGCTCAGATACACAGGGAGAGACTGGTTATGAGGACAGATAGCTGTGTTTTCCCAACCAGATAACCTTAAAACATGCACTTTCTCATGATATGCAGTGAGTTCCTTGGGCAGGGGAACCATCTGACCCCGTTCTTGTAGTTTCCATCCTGGGTCGCTGCCTCCATCCTGGGTCTCCGTGGCTTCCTGAATGGCTGCATGACTTCAGGGCCCAGGGAGCCAGCTCCTGCTCCCTGTGGCTTTTAGCTCTTCCTTACTGCTTCTGGCTTACACTCAATCCAAATTACAAGCATGAACTTAGATTTCTCTCTTGTTTTAATATCTCTTTTTAAGAAACCAGGTTTAGAATTACTTGAAACAAACACCCTTGATAAGGAACTTTAAAGAATGGCTAAATCTTGAGCCACAAACATGTCTTTCCTCACTGGATTGTTCCAACTTTACCCCTTACTCCACTCTGATGGGAAGCCCACTTGAGTGCAGGGTCCCCACCCCCTGCAGTATCTCGGCCATGGTTCTGGGGCTTGGGGGTGCCCGCCCTGGAGCCCCTTTCTAGAACCAGCACTAGAGTCTGCAGGGCCACTCATGCGCACGCTGGGAATAGAGTGAAAAGAAAGGTGTGGGATTGCCATTCTTTATACACCCAATTGCTGATTTCTCTCGTCTCTGAAGCAGCTGTCTTTCATCCCTGCTGCTTAGTGAAAATGTGTGTCTTTTGGAGAAATGGCCATTTTCTGAGTGCCTTCTTCTTAGTGTCCATTTAAACATACAGTCAGTAGGTTTCCTGCTGACAAAGAGTAGAACCTAGATTCTGGCTAAATAGGCATCAGAATCAGAAAGTTTAAGGTGAGTTTCTGTCCAGAAAACTAAATGGTAAACTAAGCAGCGTCCATAGCCCACCACAAGCACCAGGACGGGCAAAGCAGAGTCCAGTGGATGCCCAGGCCCTTGGCCCAGCATCACCACCTCCTGCCTCCTAGCCCTGTGAAGCCTCCATCACCACATCATGTCACCAGCTCTTTTGCTTCCTTCTCTTATTTTGAGCCAGCAAGTTCCTCCAAGCCAGCTGCTCCCCAAAGCTACCCAGGACTCCTGATTCATGGACAAGGAGTAGGACTGGTTAGCACTCTGCTGTTGGAACTTAATGCACATGAATGTATTTGAGAAAGTTCTGTTTTTGAGTTCTTTTCATTTGGTTGAATTGTATATGTGGGTAAAGAAGCATGTCAGCAGGAAAAAGCGCCTGGGTTAGCTTGTAGATGCCTTCTGTTTTTCCTTGCCATGAGGTGTCCAGAACCCTGTGCCTGTCCCCATGTTCCTTTCTGAGACATAGAAATAGGTGATTTCTTAACTCTGAAACACCTTCTCAGCAGAGAATAAACTTGATCTGGTCAGAAGAACTAGCAACATCCTCAGACACTCTCCTCGGCCCTCACCTCATACACAAATACAAGCAGACCAGCAGTGAAAAGAGAGCCCGGCACCAACCAAAGTGCATGAAGAAGCCCAGGAGTCGCATAGGTGCCGCCCTTTGCCCTAGGTGTACTGGGTTCCAGGGGACAAGTTTCAACTAGCTGTGGATCAGAGCAGAGTCACTTTAGATGGCTCAAAAGCCAAATCTCTGGACTTCTCTGGGGCCCAGGGTCAAAATATCTTCCAGTTGCTGTTCCATTGTCTTGGGCCTTCCCACCTGTGTACAGTGTGTCATTGAGAAGTGAGACTCTTTCTCCCAGTTCCTCTCATAAGATGGCACCTGGGGCCTGAGTTGTTGGGAGGTGGGCTCTGGGGATAGGCCACACCCGCACCCCCCGGGGCCCATAGCCCTGGCAAGTGGGGCTTGAGGAAGTCTTCTTACATGTAGGGAGATGATTTAGGGCAGTACGTTGTTTCTTTGTCCCATCAACCTTAGAAACCTGGTAAAGTACCCCTTATCCCAAGCCTAGCCTGGGTCTGAAGACTGCAGAAGGATGGCCATGGTGGGGCCTGGCCAGTTGAGGAAATGGGAGAAGACACCCGCTCTGGAAGGGTTCTGCTACCACCTTGGAGCCTGATGGTAGTTTTCTGTGCTTTCCTTCAGCACCAGCCTGGTTGACTGGCTCTCTTCTCCTTCAGGGGTCCTTGGGGCCTCAGCCCATCACCTACCCCTTTTGAGCTCTTCCTCCACTTGTTGATTCTGCCTCCTGGAGTGCAGAGTTGTAAGTTCACAAATGCTGCAGCCCATACATTATAACGTGTCTGCATCCATCAGCCCTTCATGACCTGGCGGAGTGTGTGCCATGTGCGTGCAGCTGTTTGTAACGCAGCTCTTAGTTGATGATGTCTGTATACAGTAGCGAGGTATTTATACGTGAGTGCAGAATTAGTGCCTGTGGCAGTTATCTGTATTTTAAACTCATTGCATCAAATTAGTTTTATTTAAAGGACGGGAAAGTGGGGGAGAGGAATGTAGGGGGAAGAACTTTTAGTAAAAGCCTTCTTAGGACCCTTAGTTGTGATTTCCCAATGAGCCTTCATGATGCCCTTTTCAAATAAATGTTAATGTTGTCACCACATGTTGTCTATTTGATTTCTTTAAAGTAGATGATCTTTTGAGGTGCAAATAGGACCTGAAAATACCAACATTAACCACTGACATTTAGCTACCCCCATGTATCATTACGTTATTTGCCTCAGAAGGAAGGAGGGGAGGGGAAATGATGCTTCCAGGGTGTAAACATGGGTCCCAGGAGTCTCAGCATGGCAACAGCCTCGGATGGGAAATCCTGGACTGTTTATTCATTATATTGACTAGAATGTAGCCCCACTTCATGTAACCCACATCAGGGGAGACCCTCAGCTTAGGAATCTGACTTTCTAATCCCCCTGCTATCAGGACTTCCCCAGGACTCTGAACTCTGAGAGCTTCAAAATATGGCAGTCTATGTAGAAATGCCACATACGTCTTTCAGCTGCGGTGTGTCTAATGCAGTTGACATATATGTGTGTCTGTCTCTCGTGAATGGTAAATGCATGTGGCTACAAACCTATGTCCCCAGCATTGTGAAAACATGAAGTGGACATATAAAAAAACACCCCTGATCTCTGCTTTTGTGGAGTTGGTTTCCTTGAGAGGAGAGCACAAGAGACACATGGACAGCAAGAAACTTGCCATCCCAGCTGGACAGTGTCCCTTCAGTGAGGAGGGGCTGACTACAAGAGCACTGAAAATGAGCAGGCCAGAAGAGATCACAGCTTACCCAGCAAAAGTGGACTTGAGTCTGTGCTCATGTTAAAAAAAGGTAACAAAGTGGTAGAGGACAGGGAGGGGGACAGGCAGAGGATGAAGGAAGATAGAAGAATGAGAACAGTAGGTGGAAACATGGGAAGTGGGATTCCAGAAGCAGAGTGAACTTGATTGACAAGAGCCCTAAAGCTACACTCAGTTTAGAACTGAAGAAAAAGTGGGGCAAAGCAACTTTTGACTCCAACATGGTCTATCAATATGAAGAACTTGTGTTTGGAGGAATGGGGGAAAGAGCAACTGGAGACGCAATTATTTAGTTAGGAAGCTGTTAGGATGGTTGAGGCCTGAGCCAGGAACACCAGTGAATGAAGAGAAGCTCTGAGGCTGGGCAAGCAGAGAGTTGGGCGGAGCAAGGGGGGAAAAAGCTGGTCGAGGACTCAAGGCTTAAACCAGAGGGACTAGAAGCATCTGCAATACAGATGTCTTCATGACTCTGTGTGTGTGTGTGTGTGTGTGTGTGTGTGTGTGTGTGTGTGTGTGTGTGTGTGTCTACAGGGGTGAGACCCTGTGTCTGAGCATATCTGAGTAGCCTGGAAGTGCGGTCAAATGTGAACAGCTACGAACCCTCAGTTCTCCTTTTAACTTCTCAGTGACTAATCAAAAAACGACCCACATCCAATTTCTTACTAACTTTCTCAGTAGCGCTCACACTAGGATGGGGTAGAGAGAACTAAATCTTGGAGAAGTCCAGAGGCTTGCCCGAGGTCACACAGAGAGCTACAGATGCAGGGAGGCTTTGCCACAGTTTCCCATCTCAGTCGAGTCCTTCCTAGTCGTGGGTGACTTCAGCAAAGTCAGGCTGGCTCCTGTAGATGACCTGATGTCAGAGGAGCTCCTGAGCCCCTGTGGTCCCTCACAGGAATCCTGTCTTTGGATACGTCTGCTAGCTGAGCCGTCACACGTAGCCACCCTGAGCCATCACCCGAACAAGATCCATTTATTCCTGTTCCCACCATGTCCTACCACTCAGTCACAAGGCAACCTTTGTGTGTCTTCACCAACCTATGCTGCTCATTATCTGCTGGGCGAGTATTCTGATTCTAATCTCCCAGTGGACATTCAAAGTCAAGAGTCGGCTGTGGAACGTGAAAGGTTTTATTCCCTAACTACACGCAGCTTTCAGCGGCGGAACAGCAGCAGCGATCCCCTGCGGGCGGGCGGGCTGCACGCTCAGGCACGAGGCGGCGGAGGCGGGGAGGGCGCCGTCGCCCCGCTGCGTCCTCACTGGCCCTTCTTGTGCGCGCTTTTGATGATGGCGTTTTTGAAGAGCGTCACCAGCGGCGTCTGGCTCTTCTCGGAGGTCATGAAGCCGCCGTAGCGCTTGTCCTTGCGCGGGCTGCCCCAGCGGAAGTGCTCCATCTTGTAGGGCCCTTCGTCCTTCTTCTCCGGCGCCGCGGCCGCGGCCTCGGCCGTCAGGCCGTACTCCAGGCTGACGCGGGCCGCCGCGCCGTCGGGGCCGGGCGCAGGCTCAGGCCGCTCCCCGGCCAGCTCCCTCTTGACCTCGACGGGGAAGGCCTCGGCCGACTCGTCCTCGGAGCCGTTGGGGAACACCTTCACCGGGCGCCGCTTCTTGCCCACCGGCTTGCCCCAGCGGAAGTGCTCCATGGAGTAGGAGCGCTTGCCCTCGCGCAGGCCCGGCTCGGCGCCATCGCCGCGGGGAGCGGGGCCGCCGGCGGGCAGCGGGGCGAGGCCCGCGCCCTCCGCCGCCGCCGCCTCCTCGCGCCTCGGGCCAGCGCCGCCGCCACGGCTGCCGTTCCGGCGGGCGAAGAGGTCCCAGCGGAAGTGGCCCATGACGTACTTCCGGGGGCTCTCGGTCAGCGGCTGCTCGTCGCCATTGCCGGGGTACACGGGGGTCTCGGCCGAGAGGTCTGGTGTGCAGGCCCGGATGCACGCCTAGGGGAAGAGCCGCGAGCGCACGAGGGTCGCGCGGGCCCTGCCGCCCCGCCCCGCCCCGCCCCGCCCCGACTGCGCCTGCGCCTGCGCCCTCACCACTGCGGGCCTGGACCTCGCTCCGAGGGCCTCCTGCTGGGCACGGCCGCCTCCCCCATCCCCTTGGCACCCAGAGACGTCTAAGACCCGACTGGGGCATCACTTCTTTTATCCCCTGTGCACCTTGTGTACCTCTGCCTGTTATGACAAAGCCGCCTCCCACTCGATTGACTTGTCCCACAGCAAGTCAGCATCTTAGTGTTACAAACCCTGCACAAGGGATCGGTAAACGGCAGGTGGGTGGTAGCAGCAGCACGTGATGAATATTGACTAAACACGTGGTTCAGGTCGAGTCTGGTGCCGACATTTGGGAGAGACTTCAGGTAGGAGAAATCGAAGTCCAGCTGCTAAGGTTTGTATTTTCAATGAAATCTTAAGCTTACCCTAGTGATCTGCAAACCTGCCTCATGGCCTAATCCAGCTCTCACCCTAAACTATACCTCAAAACTTTCCCATGCCCCTCTGGCAGGTTCTCTGGTTCTTTCGAGACTTCTGAACTCATCTCCTTGTCCTTTCTCCAATCATTGAACTTTGGGCGTCGCTGACTCCCCTGTCACCTCACTTTGGAGGAAGGAGCAGAAAACCAGTATTTCGACTGCAAGAGTCTTGGGGCTTCTGTCTCTACTCTTTGTCTCTAGACATCTCTACTGGGGTACATTTGCTTAGACGTGCAGTCTTGATTTCAGTTATTTGGGCTTGCAGAGGAGGAAACAAAGGATTCCACTCACTCTGTTGTGTTGGGAACATCATACTTCAGGTATTTAGAATTATAACACAGCAGAATGTAGGTAGTGGAAAATGTAAAGTATCTCATTTAAACTCCCTTCTCCTGGACACATAGGGAAACAGGAGGACTTTGGCAAGGTTCCACAGCTCATTAGTGACAGAATGGGGACTAGAACCCATGTTTTTTGACCACTATCAGTGCTCCTACCCTGTTGAGCTCTCAACCCCAGAGGCTATGAATGGGTGTCTCCAGTCAAGACTCTCTTGGGTCCCAACTAGAATTCACAGAACTCCCTGAAATCTTTGTTTCTACTTTATATTCCATGTGAATATAAAATGCTCTGTGTTTTTGAGAAAATCTCTCCCTTTACTTAACTTGTCCCTGAACAAAAAATCCAGAATTAGTGATAAGCATTCTATCCTCACCTGCCAGGGGCTAGCAATAGGATGGAGTCTCAGATGCTGACACCAGCAGTGTATCTTTCAGTCCTGGAACTTGGTATTATTTCTCATTTATGCCATTCAAAACACACACACACACACACACACACACACACACACACACACACACACCCCTGTCATGGCTGAAAGGGAATTCTAGCCAAGTAAAAAGGACCTTTACATTCTTCTGGAAAGGTTTTGCAGAAGGTCAGTTCTACAGAAGAAGCAGGGGACAATTGGCACCAGTTGGAGGATTTTCTTTCTCCCTCTAGAGATGATATGTGGTGCTACCTAACTGGCTTTATAACTGGTAGTAGACAGAAAATGGCAATGATATGAGTTTTTTTGTAAAAGGAATCATCTGGAAGCTAAAAAATTGAAAATGTAGCATTAATTGAGGGAGCAATTATTGTTATTACTACTAGTAGTAATGTGATTGTTATTTTAATGGTACCATCCCTAAATAATAAACAGAATGGGGTCTCCATAGAGTAAGACTGGGAAGGAAGTAAAGATGCTCAGTAATTGTGGACAAGACCTGTTTCCCTGAAGCTGCTTCCTCCCCACCTCAACCCAATTCTGATTTCATCTGCTCTTGCTCTGGGGAGAGTTACCCCTGTGAGTTACTGGGAAAGACTTGCTTTCCCCATACTCCTTTCTTTTGCACTGCCCCTGCCCCAGCCCAGTCCCATCTGATGCCCATACCACGATGGCAGCCATGGCCTACATACCAGCAGGTTACTTTCCGTGGTGAGGTCCTGACACTGGCTGCTCTCCAGGCACCAGCCATGCACTTCCATGGAGGCCTGAAGCAGCAAGGCCAACAGTAGGGCCCCTGAGCGGCTGCCACACGATCTCGATCTTGGCATTTTCCAGGCCAGCTGAGGCTCTGCAGAGGCAAATAAGTTTGGTGGGACCCCTGCAGGGAGCAGAACAATGTTGGCCACTCACCAGGAAGGACAGCGAGCCAACATTAACAGCACACTCACCCATGGAGTTCAAGGCTTTTTGAGGACAGGAGCAGTTCAAGAAGGCTGGTGTGCAGAGTGATGGTATGAGCTGTAGAAGGAAGCGAGTGGGGCCTGGATACACTGTGCAGGTTTTCCCTTTTTCTCCTGTTAAAATCAGACCCCACAGGAGTTATGGCTAGTAGTTATTTTAGGGATCATTTAGTGAAGCCACTTATTTGAGAGATGGGGAAACTGAGGCCCAGAGACAGACAATGACTTGGGTGTTTATGACAAAAGAAGGCTAAGTTCTCCTGTCTTCAACACAGAGCTTTCCTATTTTGGTCTTTCCTCATTCCAACACTTCCAGACCCAGGAGTAACTTGGGAAAGACAAAGGACTCTGAAATTCTTGCCAATGTGGTCTTCCCCTCCTTTCTACCAGGATCTTCTCATCCCTCAGAAACTCTTATTTCCTAAGGCTAGTAGGATTAAATAAAGGCAAAGAAAACCTCTGGCCAACCTATGGCCTACACACAACTCACTCAGGTGATCACTGTTTATCCAACCCCTGTAACTTTGGAGAGATTTATGTTTAAATAGACCTCCCTTGTTTTTAAAACCGGTTCATCTTCTGAACACATCCTATGTCAGACCTTCTTGTTCTCTGGGGCTTTCAAATGCAGTCTGAAATGGATGGACTTGAAGATGCTGAAGGAAAGGAGATGGACACACAGCGCTGGAGGAGACAACCTAAGATAAGATACTTTTGGAAAAGTTGGGTAGTACCTCTGGGTAGGTACTGAAGTCAAGTGGTCACAATGCAATAAAGAGGGGAACACCTATGGCAGCTTTTGCCTCGTGTCCCGTCGTTCCTCAACTCTCCAGGTCTCACTCTGTCATGCTACCCTTACCCAAGTTAGCCCCCTGAAGTGACTCTGAGTTCTGTCATCAGTTCACCACCAACCCCACCATCGTTTTGGATTTCAGAAGATCTTCCCAACCAGCTGGTAGGAAGAAATCTAATTAGATAAGACATGAAGCTGTGAATGACTAATTGTATTGTCTCTCCTAATAGACATTTGCCTTCTAAAATAAATTTGCTTAAAAGAACTCTGATTTATAGAGGCTTGGACCAAGTCTGTTTTAAAGGAAAGGTTTTGGAAGTGAAGGTACTCCCTGGCTTTCCTGTCCACTTTGAGAAGCCTGTTCCTTCTCTGCCCTTCTGAATGGTGGCCAGGTTCCACCTGGGTGTTTTCAGAGCCGCCATTAGATGGCGCTGGCAGCCAATGGCGCAGCCCATCCGCGTCTCAGGTTGAAGAGACAACTGAGGGAGCGTTGGGCAAGCTTGGTGTCCAGTCATGACCAGGGACATTCTGGCTCTGTGATAGATTTTTACTGTTCCAGTTCAAGTATAAAGCCTGGACTTGGTAGATTAGACATGGCAATTTAGCTTAAAGCTAAGAAATCACAGCACTCTGGGTCAGAAATTTTAGATTTACAAAAGAAGTGTAAGATGGCAGCTGTATAACCTCAGGGGCAAGTGTAAAATAACATTAGTAGAGAAAGAAGTAAAGTTGGACTGATGACAATTCCTCCCCAACTGCATTTAAATCATCTCCCTCAAATGGCCATTCTGGAATGATTACCATGTTCTAAAAACCTACCTCATGGTGTCAAACCTTCTGAAAAACCCCAGCAAGCTTTCCTCGCCTTCTGCCCATTCACTGTGTCATACTATATAACATTCTCTCTCCACCCTTGCAGAGCTCCATTCTACTGCTTAAAAGTTAATTTCCTAAAAACAACCTGTTTCCTCTTTGCTGATATGTATTTTCTGTTTTTCTACAATGAACAAATATGTCCCATGTCATTTTTTTTTTAAGCAATAAAGTAACGGGGAGATGTCATGTGCTGCATCTTTCCTAAGTAGGGACAATGTTCTCATTCATTCATTGAAATCTCTGGAAAAAAAGTAACTACAAATTTGTTTCTCTTTACAGTAAATTGATAATAAAAGTACACATATTAGAACTTCCTGTGCATAGGTGAATCTGTGAGCTAAGCAAGTGTTTTGTTTGTTACTCTGACATTGCACCTGGTCATGTCCTTCTGTGAAGATTAGAGGTGCACTTTTGTCCTTGCACCGTGCTACGCATGCATCAAGACCTAAAACAAAAGTGTAAGAGGAATATGAAGTTGTTAAATGAACCATAATCTGTATATATCGTAACAATTCACAAAACAAAAACACATACTTTCCTTGACTCCTTCCAGCCATTCTGTGAGTACCATCACCTCCCCATGTACACAGGAAAAATTGGGGGGATCCAAATGCCAGGCAGACTCCCCCTCTTTCACGGAAAGCAACCCCTCCCCCTGCCTGAGCCTTCCTTAGCTCAACCCGCTGCTTCTGCCCTACAATCTAGTGTCTCCAGTCGAGGGATAGGAAATCCACTCTTGAGAGCCTGTTGAGGTTACAGACGGGGTGGTTCAGAACCTCGGACAGTTCCCAGCCCGGCCACTTGTTTTTAACCCCCTTTGGGTCTTGGGAGAGGTGACCTGTCATTATCAAAGCGCGACCGCGTCGGGTGCGCTAAGCTGGGCTGGGAAGTGAGGATTCGGGGGTCTCAATCCAGAAAAGTCTAGGAGTTTACTGTGATGCCTGCAGGGAATTTACTGTGACTTTTTCAGACTTTTCACTCCTGCCTCATTGTCAATGTTCCTTTGCGGTGGAGCTTATGATATCTTTAAAGGGTGGCGTCTACCCAGAAATTTGAAAGGAAGAGGAGCCAAAAGACCGGGTTCGCCGGAGATCTGCCCAGAATGCAGCAAGAAGCTCAGTGGGTCTTAGCCTCCCCACAGGCCGCGTCTCTGCCCTCGTGTCCCGGGACTCCCATCTGCGGCGGGTCCCCGGGGCAGTCGCGGCCTCCAGCTCCAGAAAGGGCCCCCTTCGTCGCCACAACCGTGCGCCCACCGTCCGGAGGCTGTCCCTCGCCGCTCGGAGCGGGCCGCACGAAAAGTTTTCGGAGAACTCGGGGTCGCGCTGAGCTAAAGGGGCCTCGAGTCCGCGATCCCAGCAGAAGCCGGGCGAGAGCAACCGGTGGTCCCAGGGCGGGGGGGCGCGGCGTAAGCGCAGGGCTCCGCGCCCCTGCAACCTTACCTGTGGCGGGGAGTTGCTCTCTGGCCGAGTCCCAGGGCGCCGAGGCGAGGATGCTCGGTGGCCTGTCTCGGTTGCCTCTCTTCCTGTCTTTCTCCTTCGCCGCCACCAGGTCCTGGTCGCTGTCCTTGGTCCTTATATACCTGCGGGGCTCACCCGGGTGGGCGCTGAGCTGCTTCCCGGCAGCATAACAAGCGGCTCCCCCGTGCCTGGGAAGGGGGGCCAGGGGGCGCGGGAGGGGGGCTTCCAGGTAGGGCTGAGCGCAAGGGCAGACTGCCCGGAAAGGGGGTTGGATCTCTGCCCCCAGAGGCGGGAATTGACACGGTTCTGGTGAAGAGCGCACCTGGCCGCCCTGAGCAAAGAACTTAATTAAGGACGGTGTTGGGTCTCCAGTTGGGACGAATGGAGGGCTTAGCAGCAGAGTGTGGAGGCGACCTGGCGCTCCCGCTTCGGTCACTGAGGAGAGGGTGAAGTTACCTGTGTGCGTGCATGGCCGCATCTGCCTCCTCCGCCTTCGGAGGTAAATATCACCCCAGATGGAGTTTGTATTGCCTCAGATTGCCCCAACGGTTAGAAACTGTGGTGTGAAGATGTCATGGGAAATCACAATTTCTGTTCCAAGTTGGGAGGCTGGAGAGCGCTGAGCTGGGGGTAGAGAAGGTCAGGAGCTACTCACCTGAGATTTAGAACAGGTTACCCTCTTGGCAGTGTGAGGGTGAGTTGCACTGCCTCCAGAAGCCTGCTCCCCCAAAGCAGAGTGGAGATCCAGCTTCCTCAGTACCCCATACCCTGCAAAGATCCTGTTAGCTTTAGACTACTGATGGGGAGGGGATGCTCTGTGAAGAGTAGCAGAGGTACTTTTCCAGTGGCCAGGAGCTCACAGAGTGGGCTGGGAACTGTCAGTCTTCAACATCTATTCTGACCTGGAAATCCTGGCCTGGCTCTAGTCCCAAATGTCAGACCAGGGAGGAGAGGACAGCACCGAAGTCTGCAGTAGGAGAGAGTCTGCCTTAACCTGTAGTAAAGACACAAAAGCAAGCTGTAAGGAGTTGTGGGTGGGCAGGGAGTGTTGGGACGAAACTGAGTTCTGAGTCCAGCTGCTTGTTTAAGCTGCCACCTGCATGAACTTCTGTAGTCCCTGTCAGAGGCTGTTTGGACTCCCGCACACCTTTGAGTGAGTGACACTGACTCTCTATTCAGGAATCCTTTCCTTTGGGGCCAAAGGAGCGTTCTGAGCTCAACAGAAAACATAGTTCTTGATGACTTGTGACCTGTTTCCAGGGTCCTCTCCCCCTCTCCGTCTTGATGGCCCCACTTCAACCACCCACAATTTCACATGCCCATGAGCACCACTTTCTCAAGCTGCCATCTCTCGTTTGTTGTTTTTTTTAAAGGAGAGGTGTAGGCAGGAATGAAGGCAAGTACGTAGGCAAGCAGGCAGAGAGAGGAAGAAGAAGCATTTTGGTTATTTTTATTTAGCTGTTCATCTAGATCGTTCACTCAGACACCTGGATCCTTGGGATGCATGTGGACTGTATCTGGTGTGCTTAACTGCGAAGCCACCTGGGCATGCCATGGCTTCCCTCTCCTCACCCATGCTCCTCCCCCAGCTAAAATGCCTTTCCTCCTACAGTCAACCAGGGAAATTGACTCTCACATTAAGATTTAGCTCATCCATCATCGTTTATTCTCTGAAGTCCTCCTTGGCCGCTTGTCCCACCAAGGTCATGAAATGTGGCTTTCTCTGTTTTTTCAGAGAACCCCATTGTCATCTCTGTACACACAGCCCTCATTGCTGGAACAAACCTCACTCTTCCATCTTGCCCTTCTGCCCACCCTGGTCCCCACTACTGTCAGGCTTGTAAGTCCTCTCAATGTTTGTGATTTTATCTTTTTTTTTTTTTTATAACACCAAGTGGCAGCAGGCAGTAGCAAAAAAGCCAAACCAGGAAAAGTTGCATGTAGCAGATCCCACTTTAGCTGATGTGAACTAGAAGACCAGTGAATTACATTTAGAATCTCTGGGCACTAGGATCCCAAATAGGCAGGGTCAAAAGGTGATTGAAATCATAGCCAAAATCAGGCTACTGTTAGGATCCAATGAGAAAGAAAATCACACCTCTACAGAGAACAAGAGGCCCCAAGTGACAGTGTCAATACCACGGGCATCGGACAGAGATGGATGTCACTTCTATCCCTAGGTTGGGAGGTTGCCATTGCCACTCTGATGTCACAGAGGATTGTTTGCTGTCCTTGTTTCTATGTATCAGTGCCCTCTTTGAAAGCCTGCACTTCGTGACTCTGGTTGTCTGTGACACACGACATTCCTCCTTTGGTTATGGTAACGTGGTGAATCACATTAATCAGTGTCAAACCTTCCATGCAAGCCTGGATTGAGCGCAATTCGATCATGATGTGTTATCTTTCTTTAGTACTGGGTTCAACTTTCTAACATTTTACTTAAGATTTTTGCATTCATGTTCATGAAATTGACCTGCAACTTTTCTTTCTTACATAATTCATATCAGATTTTGACATCAAAATTATGCTTTCCTCATAAACCAAATGAGAAATCCCTTCCTTTGTTTATAATAATTTTTTAGACTTGAGATAACGACGGCGTTTATCTCTTCATCAAATGTTTGGAATGACTCATCAGTGATGCCACCTAGGTTGTTTGTTGAATGGTTTTAAATGACAAATTCATTACTTAAACAATACTATTTTAATTGTCTATTTCTCCTGTCAATTTTGGTAAGTTGTGTATTTCTGGGAATTTCTACATGTCATCTAAAATTTTTGTTTAGTGATTTAAAGTTGTTTCTTGTTTAGCATTTACATTTTATTTTTATTTCAGTTGTACACCTTTGTTGTTCCCCCTGGTCCTGGCATGTTAGCTCAGGTCCTTGGCGTGTATATGACTGTGTTCAGCTGGAGATGGTAGACCTAACAGCTACACCATGTGAGAACAACTAATATTGTTTCTTAAAACTTATTATCATCTTAGTATCTATGAATTCCATAGTTGTGGTCCTCTTTCATCTCTGATGTTGGTCATTTATGCTCTCTCTTTGTTCAATACTTTTTTTACTTTATTACTTTATTAGTTTTGTAAAGAATTCATTTTGGTTTTGGTCATTTTGTCCATTCCATTTATACTTTTTCTATTTCTGACATTTCTATTCTTATTATTTCTTGCCCCTACCTTCTATGAGTGTAATTTTTTCTATCCGAGCATAAATAAGTGTTTTTACTCAAATATCCAACCTTTATTCTTTAAAAAAAATTTCATTTTTTTATTGTAGTAACTTATTCTACACATTAAAATAAACTCATATGTATAGGTTCCTCATTCCTCAGATATATGTCAACCCATCCTGCCCTCTACCAAATCACCAAGTGTTCTTCACCATTGTCCAGTGGATTCCGCCACCATTTGCCCGCCCCCCACCATAACCTTTAATCTTTTTGACGTATGTATTTATGGTTATATATTTCTTTCTAATTATGACTTTAGTTGTATCCCATAAACTTTGCTATGTCATATTTTTATTACCATTTATTTTAAAGTATATTCTTATTTTCATAGAGATGTCTTCATTGGCTTATGGGTTATTGAGAAATGTTCTGTTTCGCTTCCAGACTTTGGAGATTTTCCAGTTATGTTTTTGAAACACATTTTTACTTTTATTTCTGTGTAGTCAGAGAATATTTTTTGATTTCAGCCCCTTGAAAAATGTTGAGGCTACTTCATGGATGAGCATACGGTTCATTTTGACTAATGTTTCATATACTTCAAAAGAATGTGTGTTCTATGGTTCCTCGAATATTCTGTATCCTTTTCATACCTATGTCCCTCCTTCTTATTTGTAATAGAATTTTATGTGTTATTGACAGAAGTTTGTTTTCTAAATTTCCCCCATTATTTTTGTGGATTTCTCTTCTCCCTTTGGCCCAGGCAAAAAAAGAAGTCTTCCCCGAAATCAAAGGCTGAGTGTGGAGCAGTGGTAGAGGGGAATTAGAAAGAAGGATAAAGATAGCAGAGAGGTGCTGGAGCACATTTGCACACTCATGAGAATTCTGCAATCTGCAATTCTGTAGAGAAGGTGAAGTTGATGCTGCAGATGAGTGGGGGGTGGAAACAAATAATACGAGCCTTTATTTTTCATTTTTAAAGAGAGGAAGGAAGGAAGGAAGAAATATCTTTATTTATTTAGTTGTTGCTTTTTTTTTTTTTTTCACCCCGGCCCAGATCCCAAGCTTGGATCTCTGTGGTTCACATACAAGCTTCTCAACCACCTGAGCCACAAAAGCACACCTGATCCAAGTTTTACATTGAAGTGAGATGGAGAAGAAACTTCCAGAGGAAGAAACTGCCTTCAATCAGTGGAAGGCCTGCTGCCTCTTCCATAACTGGGCTGAAAGAGGAGGAGAAGGAGGTGCAGATACTGGTAGATTTGTGGGATAAGGAAGGGTGAAGGGACTTGTCTGTACAGGAGCCTTTACCTGTCACCTAACATTTCCTGGGAATTAGCCTGAGAAGATTACCCAGCAGTCACACTAAATGCTAATTGTATTCATACCGCATTGTTTATAGTAGCAACAAAGTGAAACGAACTAAACATCTCTTTAGTATTCATACATTATTTATAATAGCCACAAAATGAAATAAACAATTGCAAAAGGATTATAATTATAAAAACTAGAGTAAAGTCATACAATGGAATACTTGCAGCCATTCAAAATGATAATGTCGATAGAAATAATAATGGCTTTCTCTGCATAAAAAATGACCGGTTAAGTGCAAGTGTGGTAATATAATAGATGGAAATAGAGGTGAAGATGGAAAAATACCCACGTGGTGATAATGGCTGTCTGGTTATCTAATGCTGTTTCACAAAATGCCCCCCAACTTTGAGAGCTGAAAACCACAGCGTTGATTTGGTGGTGAGCTGTAGGTATGGGCAGCTTTTCAGGACCAGTGTTCCCTGCTCCATGTGGCTTCTGCTTGGGCAGCTGGAAGGCAGGAGTCTAGAATTGTCTGAAGCCACTCACACACATCTGGTTCCTGGCTGGAAAGAGCCAAACAGCTGGGTGTAGGAAAAGTTGGGGGTCCTCAGACACCTCTGTCTATGTAGTCATGCCATGTGATTTCTTCTGCATGGTGGCATTTAGGGGATTTGCATTTTTACACATAGGCTCAGGCTTCCCAAGCACATTTCTAAGGAAAAACAAAAACAAAAAACGGGCAGTAGTTGTATTGCCTTTTATGACCTCAGCTAGGAAGTGACAGGGCATTACTTTTGCCGCATTCAATTGGTTGAGGCAGTTACAGAGTTCTACCTGCTAAGATGCCAACTCTCAACAGGGGAATGTCAATATTTTAAGAAGAAGCTGTGGGATAAGGTATATCTTAGAGAAATGCTTTTGGAGATGAAAATCTGCCAAAGTTCACCCTCTGGACACACATTTCAAACCCCTCCTAAATGCAAAGCTCACTCATCCATTCCCTCAAGACCTCCAAGTCTCATCCCATAATGGCATTCGCTCAAAGTCCAAGCTCTTGTCATCTGAATATTTCCCAGTTGTAAGTGACGTTCCTCAGGTGCAGCTCCTTAAATGCAGTTTTTCTAAATTAAAGGCCTATCAAGTGAAGGGGTGTCATAACCCCCACAGGAGCAAGCCTTAGACCAGGGATTAAAGTTCGACTGTCAGGACAGTGAATTGCCTCTGGCTCCAGTACCCAGTCGTGGATGCATCTGGATCGATAAGGAAAGCGATGGCTGAGTTCGACATGTGGGACATGTGGGACATGTGGGACATGTGACCAGCACAGACCCGCACCAAGAAACAAAAGAATGACATCAGTTGAAGAAGACCACCAATAACTTGAAAGGACAATGTCACCTTGGCCAATCGGCCACTGAAACCTGGTCTACTGACCCCCTCTCCCCTTTCTTTTCCTCACCATGTGGGATTTTTCCTTAAAAATCCAGGCCGCTGGCACAGTGGGCCGAGTCTGAACCTCCCTGGGTCAGCTCCACCCCTTTACCCTCTGATTAAACCTCTGCTTGCTCACTTGCCTAACTGCCGTGGGTTCTTTGAGCGACCTGAAAACCCCCACAAGGGGTAAGTTATTTGCCCTCACATACCCACACACAGTGATGACACAGCCACAGGTCACCATTAGAGATCCTCCTGTTCAAAAAGAGGAATAGCAGGCACAAAGGAACCTTCCATCCAATGAAATCCTGAGGGCCAATCTGTGTCTTAAGATACAGATGCAATGGTCAGCGGGATGTAGAGAGGAAAGGTATTCCAGAAGAGGTGCAGCATGTGCAAAGGGCCTGAGGCCAGAGAAACCCCATGTCGATGGACTTCTGGGTGCATGTTGAGGGGGAGAGAGAAGGCTAGAAACAGAGAGAGGCGTGAGGGCAGGAGGTGAGGGACCATCTAGGGAATCAAAGGAGCATTAGGACCAGAATTTCTGCACAGTGAGGAGGATGATCAGAGGGCAGGGAGCCTGGAGATGGCAAGGGAGGATCTGGAGCCTAGTGCTCTGCTCCAGGCCAGTCATGAGTGGGGGCGAGGAGGAGAGGTGGCAGGTCGATGCAGTAATAAAGCCGTGGGATCAGTGTGGGGGAAGGAGACAAGGACACACCCATTTGAAGTCGATGGGGTTGCAGGCTGGCGCAACATGGTATTGGGGTAAAGAGCACAGATCTGAAGCCAGGCAGCCTGCTCCTCACCCCACTTGACTACTGACCAGCTGTGTGACCCTGAGGAATCCACAACTTCTCTGAACTTAGTTGTCCCATCTGTGAAATGAGGGAAGCAATTGCACCAACCTGTGTGGCTGCCACATGGATGGACCGAGGGGATACAGAACTCAGAGCAGGGCCTGGCCTCTGGTTGGCCAGGACAGTGCTGGCCCTTCATCCTATCAGTATGGACAGCCTGGGGCCAGAGAGCCCAGCCTGAGCAGGAAGGGAGGGAGGGAGGCAGAGAGGCAAGAACAGAGAGAGGAGCAGACATGGGGGCTTTAAACAGGGATGCTGATGAACCAGTAGGGAGACCCTGACTGTGAGGGTCCCTGGGGCAGCGTGACACCCCTACACGGGGCTGTAGTTGGGCACAAGGCCAGGGCCACTCTCGTCATCCCAGCTTTTCACCTTTGAGGGTTTAATTGGAAAAGCAATGGCACCAGGGTGTGAGAACAGGTGCAGAGGTGCCCCCGCAGGGGAGGAGGAAGGGCTGGGAGACAGCAGGGAGAGGGTGGCTGAGGGTGGGGGTATAAGCGGGGCTTGCATTCAGCCTTTAGGCACTGGGGCCAGACAATGGGGGCCATTCTCTGGGAGAAGAGAGAAATGGAGGCTGCCAGCTGCCTGTGCGTGCTGGCTGTGCTGGAACAAACCCCAGCGCCAGCCCCGAGGGGCGGGGGTTAAGACTGTCGTGCAGAACAACTGCCCCTTCTCGGGCCTCTGTCGGAGGGAGTGGGCCACAGCTGGCGCCCCTTGTCTGCAAGGTTGTGGGGCCCCATGTTGCTCTCTGTAGAGTTCCTCCCAAGGTACTGGTACAGAATAGCTTTTCAAGAAGTATTTGCCAAGAGAGTGTTGGAAGGAGGGTGCTGCTGGGAGCCCCTTTAAGCCTGAGTTTGCAGAAGCCTCTCTAAACTTCCTCTGCGGGAATAAGAATGTAAAGCAGAGGTGATCCCTCCCCTTCTTCTGTACAGGAATTGTAGACAGCCCAGCTTCTGCCCCATAAGTGAGTGTGTGTGTGAGTGTGTGTGTGTGTGTGTGTGTGTGTGTATGTGGTGGGGACAGGGGCATGAGGGCAGGCCCGGGGATCAGGGATGACTTTGGGGGACTCTGACTCCCCATGATTCCAGCCTAAGTCACTGCAGCTTCTTGTCTGCCAGTCACCTCCCTTTCCAGAGGTAAGAAGACAGAAGACTGAGAGTTCTGCCTGCAGGCAGGCACAAGGAGCCACCGGCCCAGATGCCACAGATACGAGGGTCCTCCTGGTGAGAGAGCAAAGCAGATGTGGAGGTGCCAAGGGTCAGGACAGGACAGGGTGGGCCCAGCCCTGGGCAGAGGGGTCCACACTGCTCAGAGGATGACCCAGGGGACCCATGCTCAGGCTGGCTGGGTGGCCAGGGCTTCAGGCAAGGGCTCTCTGCCCCAGGGTCAAAGGAGGAAGGGAGGGCAAAGCAGGCACAGGAGGGTAGGTGTTGCAAGCAGGCTCAGGACACCAATGGGGCATAGAGGCAATTCAAGAAAGAGACCCCAGATAATGCACACAGCAAATTTCTTAGGAAAAGCACAGAGACAGAGTGCATCTCTCTATGGGCAGTAGAGCTGGGCTTTCTCCAATCTCAGGCCAGGTCTTATAGAGCTAAGGGATGGGATTTCACATCTTCTTGTGGGTTGATATGGAAATGTCATTTCTGTTAGCTTATCTTTAGCATGCTTGCAGCTTGAGTGGTTAGCTAATCTCTGCTATGCCAGTGGTTAGATGCCCGCAGTTTGGGCCGTTAGCTAACTCCTGCTGACTTGTACATCTGTTAGCCTACTTCCCTGTTCTCAATGTCTCCTTTTCCCTATCTGTCCCTCATCAAAGGGACACGTTGAGAGACCCCAGGGTCAGAAAAGGGCCATGGCCAGGCCTCGGGGTCTAAGTGAATGCTGGGGAGGGAGGGAGAGAGAAAGAAGTCAGTGGGATTTAGCTGTGGGGCTAGGGGAGTAGGCAGGGAGGGTCTGAAAAGGGATGGGTTGGGAGTGGAGACTTGCTTAGACGTGTTAACTTTGAAGCAGATGCTGTTCAGTCTGCTCTCTGCCCAGTGCCAGGCTCCCAGTGGGCACCACAGTGCTGGCTGGGAGCTCCCAGATTTGGTTCTATTACTCATTCACTCAGCAGACGTTTATTGACCCCTACACGCCCCAGGACAGACCTGCTCTGTGCTCCCAAGGGGACTTCAGCTCTAGGGAAATTGATGACAGACAACAAATAAAAACCAATTGTGATAAATCCGGGAAGGAACCGAGTGGCAGTAGGGGAGGAGAAGATGCCAGAAAACGAGCACACAAAGGCCCAGAGGCAGAGAAGAGAAGAGCTGCTGGGGTGTGGGAGCAACCTTTGGAAAGCAGGGACATGAGGGAATGGGTCTGAGAGCCTGCGAAGTTCATTAGATGGTCACTTGGATTTTATGCCAAGATCAGAGGGAAACCACCGCCGGTCTTGAAGCAAAGGACAGACAGGGTCCTGCAGATCCTTTCAAAGATGGCGGTGGCCGTTGTCTGAAGAACCAGCCAGAGGACCAGCGACCAACAGCTTCGTTTGGGGATTCAGAATCAATAGCACTGGAGCAGACATCCGAGATTCAGCTGGGGCACCACGGGAGTAAAGCAAGTGAGGGGTAAGGGGTGGTTCTGGAATTCTGGTCTGAGCTGGACGGCGGCAGATGGAGAGGCTCTGGGTTTGGAGATGGAAATCTTGAGCTCTGTCACCTTGGGAAGTCACTTACCCTCCCTGAGATTCAAAGCCCCACCTCACAATGTGTAGAGGGTTCTTGCAAGGCCCGTGAGCAGGTGCTAGAAATCCTAGCTACCTTAGGGGCTAAAGCACAACACCCAACTCTCTCAGAAGTGGCCTCCAGCAGGCGCCCCGCCCTGACCAAGGAGGACCTGCCACAGGCAGAGGAGTCCCAAACCCTCCACCTTTCTCTTAATCTGCTACCGGCTACCCCCAGGGCCTCCACCCTTCCCCAGGTCTAGGAGGCTCTTGTGCTCTCTTAGCCCTTAGAAGAACTTAGTTTGGGAAGGTCGTAATCCCAGATAACCCTATAAATAGTCCTCTCTTTCTAAGAAAACTATCCTTAGCCATAGGTGATGGCCTTTTACTCCCCTCACACCTGAGGTCCTCTTTCCAGGCTCAGCACAGGGTATAAACCATGGGTCTGCCCATGAGCTTACCACCATGCAAATTCTCCATATGTGTGTTGTTAAGTCAGGGCTTTCCTCTTACAACCGTGCCCAATGTTAATTTCTTTGTCCAACCTGTAAAGAACCTCAGAGAAATGGGGGATCTTTTCCTTTGACCCCTATACCACCATTAAGATTCTTGTCACTAGAAACACATGTTACAATGCCTTGGCGAGGAGCCCAATGGCACTTGGAAGCAGTTATAGAGTTAGTCGGCACAAAAGGACCCTGAAACTTGGAGCAAGGAATGGGGGACGGTCCCAAGGTCTCCCGACCCCCACTTTATTTTTTTTTAAGTAAAGGAGCAGGCAGGAACGAAGGTGAGCAGGCAGACAGGCAAGAGAGAGAGGAGGAAGCATCTTTATTTTATTTTTCTTTAGTTGTTCACACTGGTTGTCGCCCTGAGCTCAGGACACAAACCCCGGTCATTGGGATGCATGTGGACTGCGTTCCTTCGGAGGCGGCTGGCCTAATTAATCCACCAGGGCTTGCCCACTATTTTTTTTAACTTCAGAAAGGTCTGAAGAATTCATACCAAAGTCTGAACTCTGAGAAGCACTCTTTCATTAAGAGCTGGGCTTTTAAAATATTTTTTAAAGCGAAAGTAACATTGGTTTAAAACATGGCATAGGTTTCAGTTGCATAGCATGATGGTTCCATATCCGTATGTGCTACATTATGACCCATCAGAAGTCAGTCCATCCTCCACCCTCGCTGCCCCTTTACCCTGCTCCCATTGTCCCCCTCGGCCCCCTCTGTGCACACACTCCCAGCCCTTCACCGTGCTCCCATTCAGCTCAGCAGCTGGGCCTGCAGTTTGACCTCAAGGGCAAAGAGGAATCAATTTGTGCAGAGAATTGGAATGAAAGAGATTTCAATTGACCTTTGAATGGGGTTTTAATTTGCTTTATTACAGCCAAAGGGGCCTCATGAAGAGACCCTTGAGACTGCTTTTATCCACTAATGTGTGCATTAGTGTGACAGCCTGGCCCCATCTGGATGCCACAGGCCAAGCAGGAGGGGGAAAGGCCGGAGGCCTGGTAACTGAAGCCCACACCCCTCTCTGGAATTGGCTTGCAGCCCCTCAGTGTCCAAAGCAGAGTCAAGGGTGGAAGAGGGAGGGCGGCGAGCTGGGTTCCAGCCTTGAGTCCTGGGCCCCATGGCCCTTGGTCCTTCCCAGGCTTGAGTTCTCTGGCTTTACACTCAGATCTAGAGTCAGACTTCACGATAGAAAATGAACAGTCAAACAGAATGTGCCTAGAACGGGGATAGTGAAGCCCACTGGGCAGAGCTAAACTCTGTGCCTTGGTTTCTTGGCTTTTGTGGCTTTTCTCTAAATTTCTGCTCAAGTTGCCTCACATGGCCAGGCTGTTCCACTCAAAATCCCAGAAGATGCCAGTGGAGTCACTTGATCAGATCCTTTCTGGAATCCTCTCTTCTACTAGGCCAGATCTTACAGAACTTGGAGGCCCAGGTGGTCTCAGGATGCCCAGTTCTGGACAAAGAGCCCCCCGCAATTGCTTCTCTGCATGTGACTATTTGGTGCAGCACCCAGGACAGAGGCCATGAGTTTGCACGTACTGTCCTGCGTTACAAACATCAGGTTCTAGGCCCTGCGCTCTATCAGAGGATGTGTGGCCCATGGAGCCATGCGTATGGTCTTGCAGAGTCATCTGTGACCCTAATCCCTTTGATCAGACCCAGAGCTTGTCTCATGGTCCAGGGACCATCAGAGTAGACTTCCCGGAGGTGAGGTCTTACTGACTCAATCACGGACATTAAGGACACACTAGGTTCTCCTGCATGATGTCATTGCTGCTACTCATCCCAGATAGAGTCCAGTCTCCTGCAGCCCCTGTTCTGACACAGTGATGGTCATCGGGACCCCTTGTGTGGAAATGCCTTTGTTAGGCCTTTGGCATGACAGCCACTTTTCCAAAGAATGCAGAGTTCTCCAGCCAGGGGTTGAGGTAGGGAGAGTGACGTGGTGGCAGGAAGGATGCCGATAATGTGCATCCATTAGTGCTCTGCAGGAGAGTCATTCAGAAGGCCTGGCGCTGTCCTCCTCCCTACAGACCCACAATGACTGGGTGGAAGGGGCTTGAAGTGGCCTTTTACAGGCACTCAGCTCGGTCCCTACCTCTGAGCCCTGCTCCGCGGATGCCTGATGTCCATTTTCATCTCTGTTCAAAGGGATAGAACAGCCAGGACTGAAAAATTCAAGTGGCCAGTCTGAGGCCGAGAGCCCACACTGTGCCCTCAAGTCCCGTTGTTGTGGGAGAGGGATGCCAGGTCCAGGCAGAACCAGTGCACAGTGATCTTCTCTGTGGCAACTCCAAGAGCCCATTCTTGGCATACGAGTCCTCATGCATGCAGTGCACGTGCAAATGTGTGCATGTGTGTATGCATGTGTGCACATATGTATGCATGTGAGTGTGTGCACATGTGTGTGAGTGTGTGCACGAAGATGTGCGCATGCACTGTACGTGCATATGTGCATTGTGGGTGTGTGCATGTATGTGTGTGCATGTGTATGCATGTGAGTGTGTCACACAAGTGTGTGTGTACATGAAGGTGTGCATATGCACTGTGTGTGCATGTGCAGGTGTGCAGTGTGCGTGTGTGCATACATGTGTGTGCATGTTGTGTGTGTGCATTGTGAGTGTGTGTGCAGGTGTATATGCATGTGTGAGTGGGTGCGTGCAGGTGTATGTGGGGTGCATACATGTGCATGTGTGTTGTGAAATGAGCAGTGCACAAACATCGAAAGGCAACTTGGTTTGGTTTTTGATAATCGGCTCAAATCTTTATATCCAGATGAAAGTAATTGCCTTCATATCACACCCTAGACAGTTGTCCTTGATGCCAGGGGCGGGGTCACAGCTCTAGTCTGTGCACACCCCTCTTGGGGAGACCTTCCAGGAGCGATGTGAAGACCCCTGAGTCATCTAGACTCTGACTCCACTATCATACTGGAAAAGTCTATCAGGGGCCAGCCCGTGGCCTAGCAGCCTGGTACACCTGGGCGCAGTCCCATATAACACCCCACGGTCCTGGGTTCAAGACACGGGACTGGCAGGAACAACCAATGTGAACAGCTAAATGAAAAATAAATGAAGTGCGATTCTCTTCCTTTTATTTCCTTTAGATAGAATTTTTTCTATTTGTGGTGGGTATGGGAAGATTATATTACTTATCAATTTCATTTCAAGATCGTAAATCAGATCTTAAGAGAATACTTGCTGTCAAGAGGGATTGCTGCTGGTGGGATTATCAAACAACGTGGCTGCTCTGAAAGACAGTGAGCACATCAGAAAGTTCCACGTGGCTGCTCTGTGACTCAGTGACTCTACTCTCAGGGGGGGACCCCAAAGCTTATACCCAAACATTCGTAAAAGTCAGAAAGTGGAAACAGCTCAAGTGCCCTGCAACATGTGGTATAGCCCACAATGGACGATTATTCGGCGACAAGAAGAAATGAAATGCTAATAGATGCCACCACACAGATGAATATTTAAAACATCATGCAAATTAGCAGAAGCCAGACGCAAAGGGCTGCATACTGTGTGATTCCATTTATATGAAATGCGCAGAATAGACACATCCATAGAGACAGAAAGTAGATCACTGTTGCCAGGGGCTGCGGGTGCCGGAGAAAACAGGGAACAATTGCTAATGAGCATGAACAAACTTTGATTTTAGATGAAAATGTCCAAAAATGGATTGTGGCGCTGCTTTGACAGCTTTGTGAATATAAGAAGCAGCCCTTTTATTGTACGCTTTAAATGGCTGAATTGTATGTTATGTGAATTATATCTCAATAAAACTTATTTTAAAGGGGGAGATTTTTGAGACAGAAAAGTGACTACAGAGCAAGCTGGGCGTTGAGTATTTCAGCACGAAAGTAAATGGGGCATCTCCTAGCTGTGAACTGTGAGACCCACCCGAACCCATTCCCGCTGTGCGTGAGAAGCCACTCAGCTTTCCCTCCTGTGTGGGGAAAACAGTCCTGTGCCTCCTTCCCTACACACCCAGAATACTTCACTTTTGACACTTCTGGTCACCAAATGTGTGGGGATTTTCCCCACACGCAGTCCACGGTGACTCCAGCTGCGGGCTTAGGAAATAGCTCAATGCCAACACTACCCAGAGAGCGCAGAGAGCATCAGATCCCACAGGGCGAGGGCTCAGCTCTCACGACCGGCCCTCCCCGCGTGTCAGATGCCCGGGCAAGGAAGTGGGTCTCCAGGGTACCCACAATTTCTATCTGATTTGACTGCACATCAGAGGCTCCCACAATCCTCTCCTCCAGCTCCTTTCTTTTACTAGGTGCATCCTCGTGGAGCAGTGTTTGTCAACAGCCTCCAGGTGAAGCACATGCCACATCTGTCCCAAGGACCTGGGTTCATGTCCCAGGTCAAGGAGGACAACAGAGATGTCCAACTAAATAAAAATAAAGTGCTTCCTCACCTTCATTCCTACCTTCACTTTTCCTTAAAAAAAAAAAAAAAAAAAGGATTAATTTACTAGACTTGTTCACAGAACTCAGGGAAACACCCACCCTTACTGGTTTATTAAAGGCTATGATAAAGGACACAGATGAAGAGACACATGGGCAAGGCCTGGGAGGGTCACAAGTGCAGAAGCTTCTGTCCCCATGAACAGATGAATCTCAAAACATGTTAAGAAAAGAATCCGGACTCAAAAGACTACATACGGTGTGAGTCCATCACATGAGGCAGAGAACAGGCCAAACAAACCTATTCAAAGAGGGTGAGTCAGAGGGCCCAGAAAAAGTCACAGTGAGTTTTCTAGCATGGTGGAAACGTTCTGCATCTTGGTTGATGGACCAAATCCCAGTGAACTATGAATTGAGGCCTGTGCATTAGAATGTGTGTAATTTTATCTTGATAACAAAGAGGAAAATACCTGATACAATTGAGAATCAGTATGCTAGACACTTCAGAGAATATGGAAAATAAATATTCTGCTCATAAGAGATTAAATTCCCTTGGTGCTCCCTGGTGGAGAAGTGGTTAGGTCTACCCTCTCCGGCCGAGCGCAGCCCACATATATTCCAGGGACCCGGGTTTGAGTCTTGGGGCCAGGGGGAACAACCAAGATGTACAACTGAATAAAAATAAACAAAATACTTCTTCCTCTCTCCTCCTGCCTGCCTCCCTCTGTTCCCTTTCGTTCTTGCCTGCACCCTTCCAGGAAGGAAGGAAGGGAGAAAAGAAGGGAGGGAGAAACTCCCCTTTCAGGTTATTTGCTTTTTCCCTTTTTTATTTTTAATTTCTTGTTTTGCAATTTTTAATGACACAAAACCTTGAACAAATGATGCAACCAGCTCCCGCGTAGCCCCCATCCTCCTGCAAAAGGCCCTCATAGACATTTTGCCTTTGTTGTTTTAAATATTCCCCTCCCAGTTTTCTTTTCTTTTCTGAAGATAAACAAAACTCAGATATCACGTCATCTTACCTATAAACACTTTGTACATTTTGCTAACAGAAAGGACTTTAAAAAAATAAATTACCGTGATACCATGTTCAGACTCAATAAAATCAGCATTTCCTTCATATCATCTTATGTCTAGTCCATGTTCAATTTTCCTCCAACTACTCCACATTCCCTTTTACATTCATTTTATTCTAACCTGGATCCAACAATCACTGATTCCAGCAATATTGCACTTAGTTGATATGTTTCAGAAGTCCTTCTAGATCTATAACAATTTCCCTGCTTCCTTTCACATCATTTATTTTATTGAGTGCACTTTTGAACTAACCTCAGGGTCTGTGCCTTACCTCTCCCCCAGGCCCATGCAAGGCTGCCCTCCGCACAGCCTCCCTGCAGGGGTAGCACCTGCTCCTGTGTGACCTCTGTGAGCTCTAGGAGCTTCTGTTGAAGTAGGCACAGCTGCCACCCTGGCAGAAAGTACAGTGGGATTCACTCCTATGGGAGACTTAGACTAGTCAAAGCCACAGGGACAGAGAATAGAATGGCATTACCAGGGGCTGGAGAGAGAATGGGGCGTTACTGCCTGACGGGTATGGTGGTTCAGTTTTTCGAGATGCAAAGAGTCATTTGTGGAGATGGATGTTGGTGATTTTTGCACAATCTTATAAATTTATTTAATATAAGAAAATATGCTTAAAATTGCTAAGACAGGTACCTTTTGTGATATATGTATTTTACCACAATTTTAAAAATGGAAGAAAAAAACTCAACAAGTTGATTCCAGGGCCCAAGTTGATTACATACCTGGAAAAAAAGAACCAAAAGTGGAAAAGGAAAAATGAGGGTGCCCAAGCTGTCATTAGAGTTACTATCTGGAGTGGCCCCTGGCCTTGATATTCTGTTCCTGGCCCTGCAGCAAAGGTCACGTTTTCCGGGACCCAGCACAACTCTCCTGTGAAAATGACTTGCAGTGTTCACACACCTACAGAAGAAGCCTGTTCCATCTTCCTCTGTCCTCCTCAGATTCCTTGTTTTCTTGGCGATGCATTTTAGAACAATTTAAAATATATTTTAGTAGGTTTTGTGAGTTATGTTCATTGGAAGCATCTTCAGGTCGTCCAGTCTGCTGTAGCAAAGGACTTGGACATTTCACATGTAACCCTTCTGGCCGGAACAGACGTTCCTTTTTTCAAGTATGTGTATTGTTCATTTAGAAGACTTTCCTAAGCAACTATTTTTGATACTCTGATACTTCTAACTCCATTCTAAAACTCCATTAGCTTACGGAATAGATGATGAAATCACTGATGTCAGCAAGGGCAGCTCCTTGCCTATAAAAGCAAAAAGACTTAGTCACATGTGTGGTTAAGATGGAATAATCTTTCTGATTCACCAACTACATTGTGGCTCCTCCAACCTTCTTCTTTCACTGCTATGTCAACCCAGTGGTGCTGGAAAGCTTCTGTGAGCTGAGCATTTTACTTACTTATGTTTTGATCAATAGTCAGTGAATTAAAATCTAGGTCCTTTTTAAGTGTTTAGACAAAATGTTTAATTTACTTGAAAATCGCATCATCTTGTTTGAAATTAGAAGCATTCATTTTTACTAGATTGAGGCTCAATTTGCTTATAATTGTGGTCAATTAAATCAACTGTCTTAGTTCTTTTGGGCTGCTACCATAAAACTGCTGAAGATTGGGTGGCTTACAAATAACAAATTTCTCATAGGTAAAGGGGCTGAAGGTTGCAGTTCAGGGTGCCAACTCCTTCAGGTGAAGGGCCTGCTCCAGGCCGCAGACTTCTGGTCGACCTCACATGGGAGAAGCAACTTGGAGGCTCTAGGGGATCTCCCTTATAAGAACACTAGTACCATTCATGAAGTCTCCACCTTCATGACCTTACTCACAACTGAAAGGTGATAGATGCTAATACTGTCACCTTTGGAAGTTAGGATTTCAACATTTGAATTCGGAGGAGACACAAACATTCAGACCGTAGGTCCCACAAACATAGAATTCTATTTGTTCTTGTTTCATCTCCATTTCAAACCACATTTATGAATGCATTGTATCGGATTCTGTCGAGCACTTCAAACAACAAGCCTTAATAAAGTGAATTTAGCAAAGTCATCCAGAGCAAGGAAGCCACTCTGAAGAGCTAATAAATCAATCTTATAATATATTACATTTGATTTCCTTAAGAGTTGGGAACTCCTTTACAAAAATCACTGTGTACTTGAAGTGACACAGTGATGAACAAATGTCTTCCCACACCCTGTAAATAAAACATTTTTAAAGATACTAAAACATGGTGCGCCCTGATGGAAGAGCAGTTGGGCGTGATCCACATACATCCCAAGGTCCTAGGTTCGTGTGCTGTGTTTGTATTTCATTGCCTGCAGAAACAACCAACATGACAATTAAAGAAAATAAATAAAATACTTCTTCCTCTTTCTTCCTGCTTTCCTCTGCTCATCTTCATCTGTGCCTACACCTTTCCTTTTTTAAAAAAGTGTCAAAACCATGTGTCCAGTGATCTATTTCTGCATAACAAGCATCTCATACTCAACGACATAAAACAATAACCAGGTTTTATGCTCATGAGCTCCTGGAGACCAGGACTTTAGACAAAATATAAGGGAATGGTGTTCTTAGCTCTATAGCATCTTGAGCCTCAGCTGGAAATACTTGAATGACTGGAAATAATTTAAATACCTGGGAATTGGAATTATCCAAAAACATCTTTACTTACACATCCAGGCTGGTCCAGGAGATTGGAAAGTGCCAGAATATTTCCAGGAAAAGCATGCAAACATTTGGAAAAAAATATGGCCAGGGAGAATTAGTGACCAATCCAGGGAACAGTAGATGAAAAAAAGGAGTGACCAACTCTAGGAATACAGGCATATGGGGTAAAAAGCAGAAGAGACAGCTAGTATATTTTAAAGTGGCCACTTTGAGGGAGTGGGACTTACCAAGAAAGTATGGCAGAACTTGCTGGATGGGGTATATTATGAGCATCTTGGTATACTGATTTTTAACCACCAAAAACTACCAAAAAGAAGACAGCTCTTAACACAGCCATGGAAATACAAAGTAATGGAAATTCAAAGGATGACAAAATCAGTGCAAAATTCTGTTACCCAAGTTTCCAATCAACAATGCCCTATTTTTCTAACTTGGTATGTACATGAAAGGGGAATAAAACAAAAACTTCAATCTTCTTGGATGTGGTGCTAGAATCAGGACAATAGAATTTAGTATAAAGAGACATTTATCTTCTGTTTTACACCCTCTGAACCACTGGAAAGTTGTACCATGTACATGCATTGCTTTTTATAGGAGAAAGCAGTGGATATTTTTAAATGAAAATGAAATTAAAAGAGAAATACAGGCACACCTTTGTGGAGTAGTGGTTTAGTCTGCTGCCTCTGGTTGGCACAGCCAAGTACATCCCAGGGACCTGGGTTCACATCCCGGGTCCAGGAGGAGCAACCAACATGAACAACTAAATAAAAATTAAGTGCTTCCTCCTCCTCTCTCTTTCTGCCTGTCTGCCTATTTGCCATCCTTCCTGCCCGCACGTTTCCTTAAAGAAAAAAAAAGAAAGAAAATAAAAATAGGGAAGTCAGGTATCAAAGAATTGGACAAGGACATTGCAACATGTAGACACAGCATTTAAATGTAAATATTCCTGGTAAATATAATAATATAAAACAGAATGAAAAGTTTGTAGTCTCCTACAAGGAGAAGAAAAAAACACCCAGAAGGCAAAAATAACTACTTTACAATGTCCCCAGATGCATCCAAGCCAGGTCAGCACAGCAGGAGGCTACCTTGGGGGAAGGCTTTGCAGAGAGAATCAACCGAGTCTGGAGAAGTGGGACTTGGAGGGAGAGGGAAAGGAAAGGACTGAAAAAGATGCCATGCTTTCGTTTTAAGCATCTGGAAGGATGGAGGTGGTTCTATTTACCAAGATGAAAAGTCCGGAGAAGAAGCCCACTGCAGAGCAGACGGTTGAGAACACGAGGAGGCCATTTTCAAAAATGTGAGATAAGGAAGAAAGAAGAAAAGGAAAGCCCTCTGCGTCCTACCACTTCAAATACCTTGGCGTATGACCTTCTGTTTTCTTGTTTGGATTTGTACATATATACTTTCAAGCAACAGACTTTTTAGAGCAGTTTCGGTCTCTAGAAAAACCAAGCAGACAGGAGAGGTGCCATGTACTGCTGCTCACCACCGGTTTCTTCTGCAGCCACCGTCTGGCCTCTGCAGTCCATTACAGGTAAGCCAGTGTTGATACGGGGACAGCACTGGAGCCCCGGTTAGAGTCGTGAGCCCTCTTTTGAGCTGTTTCGTAGGTTTGACAGACTCACACTGTCATGGATCCGTCAATAAGGTCTCACACAGATTAGTTTCATCCCCAAAGTACCCTGCATTGCACCTCTTCATCCCTCCTTCCTTCTCTCAAATCCCGGCCTGGAAAGGGACAGGGTGGCGCAGGAGCCGGGAATTTAGCTTAGTTTTACATCTAGGACACTGTGTCTCCAAGGAGAAGCCTAGAGGCACAGCTCTGAAGAAGACAAATGTGACTCAGCTTCACACAGGCTCAGCCTAGAGAGACGAAAATCCCCATAAAGTAGCATAATAGGATGCACCCTGGTGGAGTCATCGTTTGGTAAGCCCCCTCACAGAAGAAAAGGGCTACCTGGAATTCATCAAAATTTAAAAATTCTGCGGCATTCAAAGTTAGCATGAATATTTTCCACAAGTTGTGCTAAGACAACTGGATATCCACATGTAAAAGAATGAATTTTGACCTGGACCTCATGCTATATATGAAAAATAGCTCAAAATGGATCAAAGGACTAAATGGAAGGGCTAAAACTATAAAATTCTTAGCAGAAAGCTTTAGGGTAAATCTTTATGACCTTGATTGGGCAATGATTTACTGGGCAAGACACCCACCAAAAGCACAAGCAAAAACATGCCCTCAAAAAAAAAAAAAAAAAGGAGCCAACAGGGGAATTGGATTTCTTCAAAATGCAAAACTTTGGGTGTCAGAGCACGTTGTCAAGAAAGTGAATAGGGGCCCATAGGATGGCGGTAAGTATTTGCAAATCTGATATCTGATAAAGGTCTGCTATCCGGAATATAGAATCCACTTTTACAACTCCATGATAAAAAGATAAATAACCCAGTTAAAATGGGCAAAGGACTTGAATAGACATGGCTCCAAAGAAGACAGACATCTGGTCAACAAGCTCACGAGCGATGCTCACTGTCACCAGTCATTAAGGAAATGCAGATCAAACCATCGTGAAATGCCCCCTCAGACCCACCAGAAGGCTGAAGGTTAAACAAAGAAAGATACAAAAAATAGCAAGTCTTGGCCCGGATGTGGAGAAATTGAAGCCCTTCCACCTCGCTGGAGGAAATGGATAACGGTGCTATAGGGAAAAAAGCTTGGGAATTTCTTTAAAAACTGTAAACATACCCTTATCATGTGACCTAGTAAGCCCACTCCTAGGCTTTTATCCAAGAGAAATGAAAAAGTAAGTCCACAAAAAGCCTTATGCAAGAATGTCCATAGTGACTTTATTCATAATAGTCAAAAACTGGAAATATCTCCAGTGTCCATCCACAGAATAGATATGCTGCGATGCATTTCTGCACTAGAGTCCGCCTCGACAATAATAAGGAACAAACTACCGGTACACAAACTGTGGATGAATCCCAGAGACACAATAGTGAGCTGCAGCCCGTTAGCTCAGGCAGCCACTGTGGCTAAGGTGCAGGCCATGGAAAATCTTGCGGACCTGGGTTCTCCACCCAAGACTGGCAGTAAAACAAAGCAAAAAAAGTCACCACATTGAGTGAAATTAGTTAGAAGAGTTCACATTGTTTGGGTCAAGTCATATCAGCTTCTAGGACAGGCAAATTCATCTGGAGGTGAAAGAAATCAGATGAGAGGTGGCCTCTGAGAACAACGAGGGTTTGATTTGAACACCAGCAGAGGGCTTTCTGGGGTCAGGAAAATGTTTTAAGTCTTGGTGGGGGATGGGCTACACATGTGCATGTGTTTGTCAAAATCGAACTAAGGTGTCCCACGTTTGCCCTCAAGCCGTCTGAGTTCTTTAACAGCTGGGCAGGGCAAAGCTTTGTCCAACATCCAGCCCCCAACTCTGGTCTGTGCTGACTGGTCCCCAGGGCTGGTGGTAGCCTGGCTCAAGAACACTGGCCCCAAGACCGACTGTCATTGAGAGCAAACATGCCTCAAGCCCCTCCCGCACCTTTCATCTGGAGCGGTCAGAGACAAGGTCTGCAGTCCCCTTCCCCTTACAAAGCCCTGGTCCCCTCCCCAGCAGTTGCTGCCTCCATGCGCTGGGGGTTGGGGGTCGGCGGGGAGACAGGAGGCCGGGTGAAAGGACTAGTCATGTCTCCATCTTCCGTCTGTGCTTTTAAAGCGTTCAGGGAGCTGAGAGGCGAAGCTGTTCTCATGGTACTGGTTTGAAGAGGTCGTCTTCCCAGATGGAGCAGGTGGGGAGGTCAGTGGGGGCGGGAGAGGCTTTCAGGGGAGAGCATCGTGCCATTGTGCACACGGCCTTGGGCCCAAGCACTCCAGCAAAGTGGGTGGAGAACAAAGGCCCTGGGTATGTTTTAGAAGCTAATGGTGGTCAGATCAGGCTAATGGGATGCAGGGGGGTGGGCAGCCAGGGGAGAGGAATGGAGGGGGACAGAGGGGTGCCTCTCCGGAGTTCTCAGGGGACCTGGGCTCTCTTCTCCACACCTTGTCCCCCCCATACTGCCCACTTACAGGCCGGCTTGACCCTCTGAGATGAGATTCAGACCCCAAAGCTCACACATGGTTGCCAGGGTTGTGTCCTTCATAGTCATGGGACTGACGAGAAAGCCGCTGTCCCTGAATCCTGAGACTGGCCAGAGCATGTGGCCCAAAGAGGTCGGGGAGACCAATGGGCAGGAGGGGCTTCCCTTTTTTAAAAAAAGGAAAGGTGCAAGCAGGAATGAAAACGAGTAGAGGAAGAGAAAACATCTTTATTTTATTTTTATTCAGTTGTTCACAGAGGTTGTTTCCCACCCCCACCCCCCAGACCCGGGGCTGGAACCCAAGGGGCATGTGACTTCTCTTTCAGAGGTGATGGACCCAACTACTGCTCTACCAGCCGGCGAGAGGGGCTTCTCTTACCCTGCGCCCTAGAGGCCAGGGCAGGGCTGGCACAGGGAGGAGAAGGCTGCTGCCCCCTGAGCATGTGGAAGTCTCTCCTTTCAACTGATTCAGTAAGCTCTCCACGTTGGAGGAAATGTGTGATGACAGGGAAAGATGTTTACACTGTTAGTGATGAGTGGCAGGTGGCGAATCAGTCTCTGGCCTGTGCCCGTTCTGCCCTTAGAAAAGGGTGCACATGGGCGCCCCCTGGTGGCCTAGAACTCTAGTATCAGCCGTCCCACATAATCCCAAGGTCCAGGGTTCAACCCAGCTGAGGGGAATAACCAATAAATAAAAATTACAGTGCTTCTTCCTCCTCCCTCTTCCTGCCTTCCTGCCTCTGCTCGACTTCATTCCCTCTGGCACCTTTCCTTTAAAAGAAAAGAAAAAGAAAATGGTGCATGCAAGGACTGTAGAAACTCTGACGACGCTTACTCAGGATCCACTGGGAGGAGTTCTTGTTTTCTACTTCTTCCCCCCCCCTTGTCTCTGTTTTCCAAATTTCCTAAAATAAACACATAGTCCTTTTTTAAGAAAATTAATTTATGAATAATATTTTTTAATGAACCATGCAATATATATAGCTCTTCAGACCCATCCTGCCATGATTTCTGCAGCCCCCTTCCCCAAGTTATTCTGCATGCAGGTCGAAGCCTTGATTGAAGAAGTCGAGGATGAAACTGGAGGGAGCCGTGTGTGCAGCTGCGTGGCCTCTCAGTCAGACTTTCAGACTTGGACATGTAGCTTCTCCAGTAAAGGAGCCTCAGTGAAAATGCGGCACCGTGAAGGGTGTGGCCGTGAGAAGACAGCACACGACCGACCGCAGCTGGGTAGGGTCAGCATGGGGGGGCTCTGCCTCGAACCGTCGGAGAGGGTGGGGCTCTCTCCAGGTCTGTGCAAACATTGATTTTTTTTTTTGGTTCTAATAAGCACTTTGCTTTATTCAATCACAGAATCCTCACAACAAGCCAATAAGCACTAGCCCTTGAAATACTGTCATACATGACCTTCAAGAGTGGGTGGCAAATGATTTCAGTCCTTCAAGGTTCCAGGTGACAGGAAATTCAAAAGAGTGAAATTCTGCATCACTGGGGACAAGTGCAGAGTGGGGAGTGTGGAGGGACAGGTGCAGTGGCTGTGGGTCCCATGCACGTGGGGCTCTCTGCTAAGACGAGGACAGGGGTGGCAGAGACAGTGTGTCCCGAAGGGGCTGCTGGTGAGTGTGTCCGGAGACACCAGGCACCGGTGGGCACCAACAAGAGGCATCAGAAAAACAAAACACACAGAACCAGGCAGACCCACAGCATTGGAAATGCCCTGGGAGCCCTGGCCTCTGCCACCCAGCAAGACGCGTGGGAAAGAAAGTCAGCTTACTCCAGTGCCCACCTTTCAGATCCACAGGAGGTGTTAAGTACGCCACTGCTCTGGCTCGGGAGGATGTGAAGACAGACCTGGGCGAGCAGCATTTCCCTCCTGATGGAGCCCACGTCCATCCCAAGAATCGGGGCTCATGTCCCTGGTCTGTGGGGGACAATCAGTGTGAACAACTCGGTAAAAATAAAGCATGAAGCTTCTTCCTCCTCTCTCTTCCTGCCTGCCTGCCTACTTACCTTCATTCTTGTCTGCACCTTTCCTCTAAAAACAAAACAAAAATGACGCAAGGGATGTAAATCGGAACAACTTTGCTGGATAGAATCTGATTTATGTCTCCATATTGTCTACTTGTCCGCC
This sequence comes from Solenodon paradoxus, assembly GCA_004363575.1. NCBI lineage: Eukaryota > Metazoa > Chordata > Mammalia > Eulipotyphla > Solenodontidae > Solenodon > Solenodon paradoxus. The sequence continues at coordinate 2,174 of RJWH01004452.1, read as the reverse complement.
CTTTTTACCCCAGCGACCCCATCTCTAGGACTTTCAGACATGAGAAGGTGCCCGGAGATCTGGGTGGACGGGCTTCTGTATTTGTAAGAAGAAAAAGAAACCAACTAAATATGAATCAAGGGAGGATCCGTTTAATAAGCCCTGCAGCTTCCATGTGCTGGACCGGCTGTACCTGTGCAGATGTATCGGCTCCGTGGACACCACACACCTGGCACACACGACCATGTCTGCACAGAGCAGGGGTTGACCAGTGAAGGAAGGATGCACTGAACACGCGGAAGAAAGCTGCAGGGGACGGAGCTTCAGAAGAATGAGGCCAAAGTATGTGGACAGAGTCCCAGGATTTTATCGCCAACAACTGCAGGTCGCGTCCCTGCATGATGGATTTGCGTACGGTTTGCTGGAGGCCTGAAGAATTTGCAGGAAAATACAACACAAAGTGTTTGGAAAAAAACACTTGGATGTGTTATCTGTGCTTGTGACTAAATGAGATCATTATGATTTTCCATATTCTTTTCTGACATTTTTGTCATTTCAATCGTATTTAAAAACACACACAAAGTCATGTTACTTTTTAAAACCAATAATGTGGAGGTAGATTCCTGACCCATGGAATCCTTGAGTAAGAAAAGGATTATTTTGAAATTGCTAAATTGGCGGGGGGGGGGCACTTAGCAGTAATAAAAAGAGGGCAGATAAAACAAGTAGAGGAGCCAACTGGACGGCAGTGGATGGAAACTTCTGGTGGGGCCGTGTAGACAGATTTCCCGTCATAAAGCTGTCCACCTGAAATTTAAAAAAAAAAAAAAGGCAACAAAACAAAAATAAGTTTTTAGAATTGGAAAGCGAAATGGTGGTCAGCGGAGGAAGGGGCATTGGGCTGTGGGCAGTCCATCAAGGGGTACTTGTGACATTTGTATGGTGGTGACTGGAAACCAGACTTGATGGGGAGCATATATAGTGATACAGATGTCAAATTAAAACATGCTATACACCTGAAACCTATCTACGTTAGAAACCAATGTTACTCTGAAAGTTTAAAGAAAATGATGTAATGGAAGAGTATTCAGACATATTGCTTTCAAATGCTGAATACTATCTTTTTTTTTTTGTTTGTTTGAGGAAGGAAGCAGGCAGGAATAAAGGCAAGTAGGCAGGCAAGCAGGGAGAGGAGGAAGAAGCATTTATTTCAGTTTTTCACCTTGATTCCCCGCCCCCCACCCCCACCCCCAGCCCTGGGGTCAAAAACCTGGGTCTTGGGCCGTGTGGATTGTGCCGGCTGGAGCCGCACACCCGAATACCATTGTGTTATGATGAATTCTGCAGTCTGGCTGACCAACCAGTCACTGATGACTGAATAAGTTGTCAATTTGTATGTTCACTTGTTAGACAAATGTTGAGGATGTTATCTGGCAGGCAAGGAACAAGGAACCACGTGTTGGGGCTGCTCCCATACACAAGGTTTGTTCTAGAAGTTTGTGTTCCACACACAGAGACAGATACTTAAAATAACCAACCAAAAAAATGTATTCTTACAAATTGTGATACGTATCATGGAAGGAAAAATAACTCCTTAGAATCTCTACTGCGGTGCAACATTTGAAAACTACCAGGATGCTGATGACGACAAACATCGTGGGGAATGAACACGCAGCCAGAAGCTCTGGGAAGAGCAAGAAGCTGGTTAAGGAATCTAATCAGAGCACAATGTGCTCCGCCGCAGACAGTAGCTACACGGCCCTGGCGACTGGACTGAAGGTGAACTAGCAGTTCGGGGGCCACAAAAAGGAGGAACAGAGGTCAGAGAAAAGTCAGTAGGTGTTTAAACTGGTTAAAACAGCTTCAGTAACGTGTTCTTTACAGGAATTGAGTGAACGACCAGAAAACAAACTGGAAGAGTGCTTCATTCACGCACTTCTTCACTCGGCACACGCACAGGCACGCACCACACACACGCGCACACACCACACACACCACATGTGCACACGCACACACACACCACACGCACGCACACGCCACACACACCACACACACACCACACACACCACACACGCAAGCACAACCACACACACCACACGTGCACACGCACACACACACCACACACACCATACACACCACACACGCACACACACCACACGCACACACACCACACGCGCACACTCACACACACACCA